>VDFB02208515.1:0-61406 GCA_007258455.2 Sequoia sempervirens | reverse complement strand
ACTTCTCAAGAAAGAAATGGCATGATATTTTATTTTTAAATCATCAATCTCCTCCATGGAAATGGCAGATCTGTATATGTTTAGAACTTGGTAGAGATGTGAAGAAGTGTCATGCATTGTGGATAATAACACGCCTTGGAATATGTGAACATAGGTCTCTTCTTATGAAACAAAACCTTCTTTGAATAATTAACATTAGAAATTAATACAGTTTGGCGAGCATATTGTATAATCACACTAGAAACCAACAATGGAAGATTGAGAGTCTCAACTAAGAATTCCACCAAGTATAGATAACATTCATGCTAGAAGCCAACAACAAAAGACCAAATTTCATAAATAAAGTTCATGTGTTATATATCATGCCTTTGAGGGGTCCACAAGTACCATGAGCCTTTTGAAATCTTTCTCCATCTAAATGCATCCATTCCAAAACCATTGGGAGGTGGGTATACAATATGAGCCAAGTATTAATTTCTAATGTTAATTATTGAAAGAAGGTATATAAATTATTTGAGCATCTTAATTCTCATATACAGAGTTACATCTTAGTCAATTTCTCTTGATATATGAGTTCCATATATTTGTAAATTTTTCTTAATATAAAACAATATTTTATTTCATTAAAATTAACCTATCTATTCCATGTTACAAAGGATGCTCTTATTTTAAATTATAAGTATATAATTCAAAATTAATTAGTAATTTTCAAGATAGAGTACACACAATTTCTTTAGTTAAAATAAAATAATATTCTTATTTCCATGTGAGAGTTATGTAGAATGGTAGTTTGATTTCTCGAAAATATTTCTTTCATATATACTAAATTTTTATCATTGTACATTATGAGTCTCAATTATATATCCAAGCACATCAAAAATTTATAAAGTGGAAAGAAAAATAATCACACATTTATCATATTTTTGTAAGGTGTTCGAAAAGACTAAAAGTTTCACTAGAAAGAACTAATTAAGGAATAAAAAAAATGGAAAGTGTCTACCTCATTGTATGTTGACCTTTCCCATATAAAAAGATCATGGAAATGCTAAATGAGTTGATATAAGAATTTTTAAGAATGAAGGCACAAAATTCATAACACTTTAATCCTAAAAGCAACAAGAAAGGAAATGAATAAAATTTTCCTAGTTATTTTGAAAGAAACTTTAAAAGGTTCTAAATCCCCTTCACACCCCTTTCTAAATGAAGATAAAATAAATAAGTTACCAAATATTTCTTAGAGTTTAAGGTGGTGATTTTAGTATGATTTGAGAATAAATAAAGATAAATTAGATGAAATCAAGTTTTGTTGTAAAGGTGATGAATTTTGGGGAATAAGATGAAAATAATTTTGAACCTAGTTGACTCATTAAATGGCAATAAGATAGATTTTAAAGGGGATTTATTTAAAATATGTAATAGTTAGATATGTACTAATACATTATATTCTCTATTAGATAGTTATTTCTTCCATAAACATTTCTTACAATCTTATAATTTATTAATAATAGTGATGTGTGCATCCCTAGACACTCTTTGATAACCACACTATTAATGTTTCTATTTTTAGTAGAGGATACTCTAATTGAATAACATGTATACCATTAAGGATAAAATTTAGACTTTAAGTTGAAAGAAAATGTCAAATATTTACAATAAAAATGGTGGGGATGGAATACAAGCTTCAAGAATCTCCTTGTAATAATTAATTGCAATAATAAATGATTAAAACTAAACACGAATGTATATGTCACCAATAATTTTTAGATAAAATGACTAAAATTAGAGCCAAGATATCTTAGTTCAAGTATCATGATAAAGGTATCAAATTCTTATTCAATGTAAACATAGCCGAGTTTGATAGATAAAAAGTTGGCCCCATTAATACTAGGGGAGCATTGTCTAATGAGATTGAGTTGACACTATATTCAATTTTTAGAAGTTAGAACCCTAACATTTATATGAGGCTTGTAAAATAGAACCTTATTAGGAAGAGTAGGAGAGGAGAAATGAACCCATAATAATTATACTTATACAAATAAAAATAATAATAATGTTTAACCATTTCAAAATGTTAAATTTGTTTAACTATGGTGATCAATAGCTAATTTGTACAAGGAGGCCACAATTTATAGGGAAATGAAGACTACATAAGAGGAGAATTTATAACATAGTAGCTTGGTTGTAGTTGTTTCTTTAGCATTAACTATTTTCTCTTTTTTATTTTGTTGTTGAATATTTTATTTGATCTCTTAAAACTTATCAATGGTACTTGATCTTCATAATGATTATTTTCTTCTTTTTCAATTATTATCATCTTAGAAGGAATACCATTTCAATTTAGAGCAAGGAGAAATGTATTTTTCTTTTAAAGTATTTAAAGTATTATATTTATTTGATGGTTCCTTCTTAACCTCTTCCACTCCTTGGAAAAAATTATCCAACCACTTGAATCTCCTTATATTAATCAATTTACTTCTATGATTTATGTATGTGTTTTTAGTGATTTACTCTTTATCCTTTCAATTTATTCATGATATACTTTGATATAGTTATAACAAGTATATAATAGTTTTTCATAATTGGATATGCCTTAAGAAACTCTTTAAACGTGAAATTATTTGATGAGGGAAGATATAAATTAAGGTTATTCTTTCTTACTTACCTCATGCTCATCCATATTTTTTGTCCATAAATATCTCAAATCAAATTGGATTTTGCAAAGAGGATAGCTATATTTTAAATATTCGCTCTTAGTCAAAGTCATTTATTTCTTTGTACAAATTTAAAATTGATTTATGTAATTTAATTTTTAATAGTTTTAACATAGATATATGAAGAATAGTTTTAAATATAAATATATATATATATATATATATATTATTTTCCTAATAAGTATAATGCCTAATTCTCCTCAATGGGTTAAGATAACTCTTAATAACATAGTTAGCTCATGCAAATGTAATAGTGTAAAATACGGTCATGAAGGTGCATTTAAAAATGATTTTTCCCCTATATGGGGGAGATAATGTGATGAGGAGCATATATATGTAGTGGGTGAGGATCATAAACAATGAATCCCTATCCAAGTGATGAAGTAGCATAGATCTAATTGGCTTGATAATTATCATGTCATAATCAATTATGAGGGACCATGTTGACAAATAATCATGTAAGTGTAAATAGATAATGATGTGATTGTGAAGGTATATGTAAATCTAATTGTCCCTAGATGGAAAGGATAACACAATAAATATCATTAGGTGAAATGGGTATAAGAAAGGTAATATGTGATGAGTAAGCACCATTTCCCACATACAATAGGATCACCAATAGTATAATTTAAAATGCATGATATTATTTGGTTATTTCATATATTTTCAATTGGGAGTGAAAAAACCAAATGCACAAGTGTTGAACTAGGGAATAATGGTAAAAGGACTAATCCAATTGGGTCAAAATTTACCAAAAAAATTACTTCTATGAAATTTGGATTATATTTAGATTTATATGAAGGATGAGTTCCCCTCATGGTAAAGCTCATTGGACAACACCATTTTTTTTTTTTCATTAATTTTCTTTGGTATATGTACATAGATCAAGTATAATGAGTTTACTTATTGTTTATCCAAGGTCTCAAACTCTTGTAATTGGTGTTCTTGATATGTGTAATCATCAATGCTATCACTAAGCAAGATACATAATGATAGAATCTTAAGCTCAAGAGGCATTATGGACTTCATTTCATAAACTAAAGAGTAAGCCTAATGGAAGTTTGTATTCTAGTACAATATGCCCATAATGTTGGGACAAGCTATGCGTGCATATTAGTACCATTTTTGTCAATTAGCTTTTGTAATATTTATTGAATAGTCTTGTACTAGAAAATTTAATAATACCTTCATTCCTTCTAATCCTAATAGAACTATTTTATTATACATTTCATTCAAACAATCTAGTTTCTTTCCTCTAAATTTATTCTTCAATTCATACATTTTGTTCACCAACCATTTTTGGAGTAATGTCATAAGACTCAAAGGCAAAATATGAAGAATTTTATCCAAGTTTCCATTGTATGCACCCTAAACTTTATACCATGAACTATTTAATGAACTATTTGATATAATGCCTCAAATAAATTTCCAATAGTGTTTTTGACAGAGTATGATATAAATAGTGTTTTTTATATAATGCCTCAAATAAATTTCCAATAGTGTTTTTGATATAATTCCTCAAATAAATTTGTTAATGAATTTTTTGATATAGGGTGCATACAATGGAAACACTATTTCTATCATACTCCATCAAAAATTGACATGAACTGTTTGATATAATGCCTCAAATAAATTGGAGGTGCCCTGGTAGAAATGTATGGAAAATGTGGAAGCATAGACAGGGCATGTTAATTTTTTGACATAGTAGAAATGCATCATCGAAATAATGTATTTTGAAAATACTTTAAAAACATTCAAACAAATGCAGTTTCCATTCAACAAATTTGCAAAATTTTGCATTTAGGGTTTCAAAATTCAACAAACAAATGCATTTTCAACTCTACGAAATTTGAATTTTTTCAAACCTGGTGCTCGATATGTAAGTTGGGTTGATGAACTTTGGAAAGATGAAGTTGAATTTGCATTCGCCGGAGAGATGAAGTCGTCGCCGTTTGCAATCATGTTCGGTTTGCCGTGCGCATGTAAGCACATGGAAAGCAATGATAGAAGGCGAAAATGACAGTGACATTCACTGTTTTTTTTTAATTTTAAAGGGTTCGGTCGAACCCATGCTCGAATGAACCCCTTAAAATATTTTTTTTTTCAGGGTTTGGGTGTTCGGTCGAACATATAATGTTGTTCGGCCAAACCATTGAGTTCGACTGAACCCGTCGACTATGGCAAAAGGAAAAAAAAAGAAATTTCCTTCCTCATCTCAATTGTAAACCACTATTGTGGTTTGACCCATATGCATGTGACACATTATCACCCAGGCTCCTTATACCTTGTGTATAACATCCAATGCTATATCAAATAAAGAGTGCTCAACCCAATGCCACAGAATGACACATTTCATTCATCTCTCTTTTTACTTCCATTATCTCCTTATCCTCCCATCATCCATCCCTTCCGCTCTTCTATTTGATTTCTTATATCCTCTCATCCATTTTGAGAGCATACCCATGTTCTCCTGAACTTGCATGTCCTGTCAAGGGGGCATCTTTCATAATCTAACCATTTTATTTCAAGTGTTATGTTTTAATCTTCTTTGAAATGGTACTACTTTGTAACATCATCTCAAAGAGGGGCAAAATATAGACACCTAAAATTGACACTTTCTCAATCTTGATTATTTCTTCCATAACTGATCATTTAAATTTGATCAATTACCTCTATTCTCCACATCCATATTATTAATTAATACTTTTATTATTTAATTAATATTTTCCGCTATTCACCTTCTGCATCTAAAGAAAATTTCCCATTCATATCTAACTTCTAGTCCTTGACAAATGATTATTTATGTAGCCCATATCCCCTTCCCTTCCAAAAAAAGTTTTTTTATTTGTTTAATTGACCATTATATTTACTTTCCATAATCCACTCCTAGTCCTTTATTATCTTCTAACTATCCTCTGATCATGTGTATATGGGATAAAAAAAATTCAATCTTGGATTTGGCCAACCTAACTCACCATAAATCCACTAGTCATAATGGGTACTTGCACATGGCAAGCAGTACTTTAAGGTATGACCAAGCATGGGGAAATCTTACTCTTTTCAATAAATTTTAATTTTAATTTTTCCATATCCCTTGGAGTATGCAACAAGCTAAATATTTAATTTTCTTAGAAATCTTCCAAGGTACCCTTTTTTTTAAATACCCAGGACCAAATTTTATCTATCCACTATTTCATATGTCCAATCCCCATCATTGATATTGGAGGCACTGTTTCCAATAAATCCCCTCTTGACACTTGTCCAATCCCCATAGTTCAAGAGCTATCATCAATTGTGAGCCCTTGATTCTTGAATTGCATCCTAGCTCTCCATCCAATCCTCCAAAAATTTATAAATTGGAGGTTGTACAAGTCATTATGATCAAAACTTATTGAATGCAATATTATGCTATTGGTAAGAGCACTCACATCCATAGTTCTTGAGCACAAACACCACACTATGGTGCAACAAGGGTTAATTTGGTGTTATCTTTCATGTTTTTATCATGCTTTGTTGAATCTTAACTTAGTTTGTGTTTTGCTTGTGTTTTGGGTATAATAGGTTAATATCATTTTAACTTGTTCTTGTATGCTCAAAATGTCGTGTACATAGTTACTATTGAATTTGATGTTTGTGTTTGAATATTAATATGAGGTAAGATCCATTAATGCTTTCATGTAACTGTTTGTAGGTATATCCTTTTGGATAGAATCTTATCTTTCATTTGTTGGCGTGATGGAGGATGAAAGGGTTATTGTTTGAGATGGTGGTTGCCTTGGTTTTTGTTATAGGTATCTCGATGGAGCACATGAATGTTTTGATACTACATGTTGGCTATAAGATTTGTTTCCTTGATGTTTTACTTTTGACCCCTTATGCAATGTATACAACAAATAAGAGAATATTGGGAAAGGTGTGTTACACCTTACATAATAACATTAATGTAAAAATAAATATTTAATTATGATGTATCTTAGAGGCATGAATGTCGCATAGATTAGGCACTCTTGGGGATAATTGTATATTATATCAGACATTGGGATAAATATTTAATGTGGATGTCATATCAAGAAAACTTAATGTCAAATATTTAATTTTGTGTCATGGTTTAGCGAGCTCATGGTTTTGAGGCACTTGGTTTATGCAATACCACTTAGTGGTTTTGTACAAGCTTGTTTCAATAAAAGCAAACACATGAATAGTTATTTAGATTGGATTCTATAACCTTTGGTTTGTTGGATAAGGTTGGATTAAGCACCTCTTGTAGTTTGCATATATGAGTAGAGGAAACATGGATTGGGATGTGTGGCTTCATAGTTCTCATTTGCTTGTTCGCATGGAGGAATGCAATTACAATGCTTGATGCTTTAGAAGCTTGCATGGAGACTCTACAAGTGCATTATAATCTCATTCTTATATATTGAGTTGTGTGGGTACTCTTAGAGGTTGGGTAAAATTTCCCTCGAGAGGGTTTTCCCAAGGTACATTTGGTGTTATCTTGTGGTATGCTTGTTATTCTTTTGCATTGTGGATTCTAATAATTATTTTACATATTTTCTCACAAGAGTTATAAACGAATAATATAATTTAGTGTAATTTTATTTTAAGTTGGTCTAAAAGGGGCTCTCCTTAAGCCCATACCACCTTTTCTTCTATTCTTGCAGATCAACCATGCTGCTCTCTAGAGGGTGTTGATGTTTTAATATGGGGCCATGATCCTAAATGAACTTATACAACGACTCTTGGATGCTCTTCCCTTAAATAGGAATGGAGACTTTTCCTGGTGGAACAAGAGCTAGAATAAATTCACCCACTCTAAATGCAACTTCGACACATGACTTCTTTGTCACAATAAATGTCTCACTTGGGATACTATTAAAAAATATGGTTTTTGGGGCCTTTCAAAACATGTTCTATGTAGTACTAAGGAAGAATCTACTATTCACCCATTCTTTTAATGCTCCTTTGCCATAAGTATTTGGGGATAATGGTGGTGAATTTGGAACCAACCTATTATCTATGCTACTTCCTTGTATGAGTCATGGGCTAGCATGGGTCAATCACCTTATTCAACTAGCATTCCTCAAGGTAGATTGGGAGCTTGACCCTCTTTTCATCCTTTGGTAGATTTGGTTTGAACATAATCAATAGATTTTTCAAGGTTATTAGAGTCTCATCTCACAAATTTGATAGAAGACTATGTAATATGTAAGGGAGACCATTGGTGCCAATTACTGTATGGATGAAAACATGTCTCCATCTAATCTTTGTATTTCAAAAAACCTCAAGCTTCACTCTGATGGTGTCCCCTCTTATTGTTCCTATGTTTCCTCACAAGCTTCCAAAAAGGTGAACATGTTTAGTAAATGGTCTCCCCCTCTTTAGATTTATAAAAAAAAAAATTGATGGTTCTTCTTGTGATAGTCTAGGTGCTATTGGGCTCGGAGGGGTTGAATATGTTGAAGATGAGCTTATTTTCTTTTTCTTCTCTTTTGCTATTAGGATCAATAACAAAAAACATATGGAAACATATGCTATTCTTTTGGCTCTTGAAAAAACTTATGAATTGGGATGGAAGAAGATTATTTGTGAAACTAATACTTAATCATGATTTCTCTTTTGAATAGAGAGAATTGTTGAACAAGTTCTTCGACTTAATTCTCAATTTGAATCCATATCTTTGTTAACATCCCTAAAAACAAAACTTGATTGTCGATTGTCTTGTCAAATAAATTACAAAAGAAAATTATAATTGAAATGTTTCTGAATGAGATTCTTTATCTCCCCCCAAAAAAAAAAAAAACTCTTTACTTTTCCTCCTTATTTATAATAACCAATCTTAAAGCTCAATTTTTTTCTCTAATGTAAAGCAAGTTTGATGATTGCTATTGTCTTTAGAATTCCTTAAAGTCTTTCTATTTACATCATAGACTTTGTTTTTCCCTTTCTTTCATCCTTGTGGTTGCTTGATGAGTGCTCTAGATTTTTCTTGAGAATGGAGAAGAGTGAAAGTCAACCCTCTCTAAAGAATTGTAGAATTGGACTTTCTCTCTTTTGAATTTAATTATATCTGTGCCCATCTAAAAATCATTATCTTGCTACATGTTTTGAGTATCTTTTAATATGTATCTATATATTTTTGGAAAAATTAAAAAAAATGAAAAATAATTTTTTTTTGAAATATCATACTTACAGTGTTGCTTGGTCGCCATTCGCCGACGTTGCCTCCAATTTTACCGGCTATTTGTGCCGGACGCACAAGTTATAGACGTTTTAAACGTTATGTTGGATGGGAGGAGATGGCGCCAAATGCTCTGCAACTGACGTAAGGGTTTTCCAGAATCTCCTCCATCAAAATGGCCGATCAGGAGTTCCGCTTACCACAGTTTTCGGAGGTGCTTTCAAACATACTCCTGCTTTTTCCTTATGCATTGTTTAATCAAGGTTTTCTTAGAATGTCAGTGTTCAGATACACGACTGTTTACTATTCCATTTATCGTTCTTGTGTATAAGATTTATGCTTCTTTTCTTAGATACCTGGAGACTACCGGTTTCCAAGTCCGTTTTTGCAACATTTCAAGCTTTTTCTCATACAACTGCTCTAATACCGGGAGTTTGCCCCCAGTTTTGGACCTTGACCTTCAGTATGGTCTCTGTTGTTTCATGTTCCTCGATCAAACTGATTAGACTTCTATAAGGTCCCTGTTAGAACTTTTGGTATTGAATATTCACGATTAGTCGTTTCTTTTGTCACCTTTCTTTCATGGCATTAAGCAAGGAAAGACACAAAGCACACAAAGAACTCGGAATGATGTCATCGTCGGCGAGAGGGAAGATGCCAAGATATCAACGTTAGGACTAGAGACCCTTCTTTGCAAGATCAATGCTATTTTACATTGATTTTGATATAGCATTAATGCTGCAGGATTTAGATATCTAGGGTTTGAGCCTTTTGGAAAGTCAGTCAATGCAATGTGTCTCCATTATATTATGGGGCACCTCTTAGTTATCAGAAAACAGAAATGGGAAACAAGATGGAAACGACATGGCGGAAAATGGGAATGGATGAGGTTGCACAAAAGAAATGGTTTTCATACGCATACATATATTTACATTTTTCTGAGTTTTATATCTCTATGAAATATGCTATGAACAATGAAGTCTGGACACACGATATCATAAGAACTACACTTTTATGTATGAATAAAATATAAATTAAAGTTTCTCACATTTCAATTATCAATCAATGAGTAAAAACATTTCAATATAGTCAAATATTTCCGAAAAACTAGTCTCATAATTCCAATCATACATTAGGAGGTAAAATATTTAAACAGTTCCCAAATGCTTTTGAAGCAAAAGCATGGGCAAACTCCTACCAGGTCCAGTGCGGCAGACAAAACTTACATATAGTTTCAAATTTCTCTATCATATTCTCATTACAGGGAACATGTTAGTTTTAGACCAGAAATGAAGATTAGCAGAAATACAAAATGATGAACAATAGAACACAGCAAATACCCTGGGAAACCCTCCTTCTCAAGGGAGAAAAACCCAGCCAAAATATATCTCTTTTATATTGAGTGAAAAGAGCAGAAATCTGCTTACAACTTGGCCCAAACACAAGGCCGATCTGATGTAATGAAAGATAGCACCTCTCCTAGATGCAAATATACAAAGAAATATGATTTCTCCTTGATATCGATCTGCTGATGCAATATGTCGATCTGCTGCAAATGTGTGAACAAGTGTGAATTGACTTTGAATGAATGATTGATGATCAAATGAATGATCATTGCCTTGTATATATACAAAGCAAGGTGCCTCTTGTTAGTTTTTATAATCAGATTATGTAAGCAGAATTTAATTCAAAATCAGACACATGAACACAAAAAATACCCTGGGAAAACCCTCCTCTTGAGGGAGAAAAACCCAGCAACAAAGATCTCTCTTATATATGTAAACAAATGCAACAATTCACTTTACAATGAGGCCAATCACAAGGCCAATATTCAGCACCAATAATGGCAACAATAACAGATAACAATCCGTACTTCCTTAAACTCAAGTAATTCACAATCTGCTTCTTGAAGAACTTGCACTTTTCTCTTGAACAATTCGCACTTGTCTATTGAAGAATTCGCACTTGTATGAAGGAAGGAGTCGAACTTGCTTAATCATCAAATGGAGTGAAATGACCTTCTATATATACATTTTGATAGAGAGGTCGCACCTCTTCAAGAGCAAGTTGGCCACCAAGAGAAAATATAATTACAAATAATAAAAGCTAATTACAAGGAAGTTTGGCCCAAATTGAAATTACATTGTTGTCATGTGAAGCACCCCTTCACATTAATTTTCACAAATAAATGAATAGCCGATAGGCTATATGAATTTATGTCTTCACTTGTGGCTGGAAGGATGAGCCCGAAGCTGCTATAACATGACAAATATACGAATATACAAACAAATATGATTTCTCCTTGATATCGATCTATTGATGCAATATGTCAATCTGCTGCAAATGTGCGAACTCCTCCTTGAAGTGTGAATTGACTTTGAATGAATAAATTGATGATCAAATGAATGACCATTGCTTTGTATATATACAAAGCAAGGTGCCTCTTCATATGCGTCGGCCTCATTTAGCAAACAATGTGACTTTTCATTTGGGTCGGCTCCACAAAAAAAAATTAAAAATTAATATTTATAGCAAGTCCGACTTGCTTTTATTTATCTTTCATTTATTATTTAAATTTGGGAGAAGGATATCTCCCGCCGCTATAACGTTAACACTCCCTCTTAGATAGGGAGATATCCTTCCAGATATCCATGTCATGGAGTCTCTCAACATGACATCCACAATGGCTACACCCATTTGTGAAAAAATTCATCACAGAGTCTCTCAATGTGATATCATCATGGAGTCACTCAACCCACCATGGCTACTCCCATGTGTGGAAAGAAACATGTGCACAAGTGCCCATCACAGAGTCTCTCAATGTGATGTCATCATGGACCACCATGGCTACTCCAATGTGTGGATAAACACGAGTACAAAGGGTTCATCATGGAGTCTCTCAACGTGATGTCGTCATGGAGTCTCTCAACATGACGTCCACCATGGCTACTCCCATGTGTGGAAAGAACCACATCTCCGTCTCAAAGGTGTACGAGACTTTCACCTCATATTTCTCCGTCTCAGAGAAATATGCATTACAGCAAGGCTCACTGATGCTGAGTCTCCCTCTCAGCAAGGGCGACATTCTCCACTACTCTAAGCTTGTCCCAAAAATGTGCAAATTTCACTTTGGAGAGAGGCTTGGTGAGAATATCAGCCGTTTGATCATCAGTGCAAATGTACTTGAGTTGAATTGCTTTCCTCAGCACCATGTCTCTAATGTAATGATACTTGATCTCCACATGCTTTGTCCTATCATGAAACACTGGATTTACTAAGAGCTTCACACAGTTTTGATTGTCACAATGAATCATAGTCGGCTCCAATGTTTGACCAAAGAAATCTGCAAGGAGCTTTCGAAGCCACACTGCTTCTCAAGCTGCTACACATGCTGCAATATATTCAGCCTCTGCAATACTTAGTGCCACAAAAGTCTGCTTCCTTCTACACCAAGAAATCATGGCAGACCCCAAACTGAAGCAACATCTAGAGGTGCTCTTCCTATCAGTTACATTCCCAGCCCAATCAAAATTAGTATAGCCTTGTAACTTCAGGTCTTCAGAAGAAGTATATCTCAAGCCATATCCCACGGTACCACGTAAGTATCTCAAGATATGCTTTGCTGCAACTAGATGAATATGTCTTGGCTCACACATGAATTGGTTGAGAGCGCTCACCGCATAACAAATGTCCGGTCTAGTATTGACTAGATACATCAATGATCCAATCAACTGTCTGTACATGGTGGGATCTACCAAATTTGAACTAGCTGCTGATTCACTCAACTTCTTTAGATTTGTCTCCATAGGTGTAGACATAGACTAGCAATCCAACATCTTGAATCTCTTCAAGATCTCTATAGTGTATTTCCCTTGACTTAGCATAATCTCATTGGGTCCTTGCCACACTTCCAGTCCTAGGAAGTAATGCATAAGACAAAGATCCTTCATCTCAAACTCGGAGGCTAACTCTTTCTTGCATTTGACAATGAGATACTTTGCTCTAGCAAGAAATAAATCATCAACATAAAGAACCAATATTAAAGCCTCACCATCAACTACCTTGAAGTAAAGATTGGAATCTGCATCATTCTTGGAGAATCCCAAGCTCATCAAATATCAATCAATCCTTTCATACCATGCACAAGGTGCTTGCTTAAGGCATACAATGCCTTCTTCAATCTGCATACATGAGATTCCTTCCCATGAATCACAAAACCATCTGGCTGCTCAATGTACACTTCTTCAATCACACCATTAAGAAATGCAATCTTGACGTCTATTTGATGTGACTTCTAGCCTTTAGCGGATGCAATAGCAATAATAGTCCTGATAGATGTATATCGAGCAACAGGAGCAAATGTATCCTCATAATCTATTCCCTCCTTCTGAGAGAATCCTCTTGCCACAAATCTTGCCTTGTGCTTCTCAATGCTACCATCGGTTGCATGCTTGATTTTGAAGAGCCACTTGGAAGACACAACTGATTTCCCTTCAGGTCTCAGAACAACATCCCAAACATCATTCTTGATGATAGACTGATATTCTTTTGTCATAGCATCTCTCCATACCTCTTGATTGGATGCTTCCTCAAAACTGGAAAGCTCAGAATCAATGATGTGACTCATCAATGCCACATAACCTGGAAACTTCTACGGTCTCTTGCTTTCTCTAAAGGTGCCTCGAGGAGCTGCAAATTGTTTTACCTCTTGCATAGTTTGTCTAGCCCATAGAGGTCTCTTTTGACCTATAGCAATGTCTCTCGGACCATCAGTAGGTTCTATGGGATCAATTGGATCAATAGTCTCTGCTGGCTCATTAGACTCCCTCTGAATCTCAGGAGTATGATCAAGAGATATGTCCATATCCTGAGTAGTCTTCTGCTCTTCACTGTCTATCTCCATGTAAGACCCTTTAGATCTTTTGAAGGCTACTTCCTCTTCGAAGGAGACATCCCTGCTGATCTCAATCTGTTTCTGCCCTGGAATGTAGACTCTGTAGGCCTTAGAAGACTCATTGTATCCCACAAATATACACTTCTTGCCTGAAGGTTCTAGCTTTGATCTTTTATCCTTAGGCACTTGAATATAAACAGGACAACCAAAAATTCTTAAATGACTAACCTCAGGTTTCACACTTGTGAAGGCCTCTTCAAGAGTCATGTTTCCCAATATTCGATGAGGGCTTCGGTTTTGAACATACACGTCAGTTCTGGAAGCTTCTGCCCAAAGGAAAGTCTGTAAATCTTGATCATGAATCATAGCTTTGGCTGCCTCAACTATGGATCGATTCTTTCTTTCGGCAACTCCATTTTGCTGAGGGTTGTACGGAACACAAAACTCCCTCTTGATCCCTACCTCAATGCAAAAATTACGAAATCCTCCAGAAGTGTATTCTCCTACATTGTCTGATCTTAGAACTTTAATTCTTTTCCCGGACATGTTTTCAACTTGAGCCTTGAATTCTTTGAATCTATCAAGTACTTCTTTAGACTCCTTAGATTTCAAGAAGTAAATCCAAGTCATCCGAGAGTAATCATCAATGAAAATTACATAATACCAAAATCCACTCAAGGATGCCATAGACATTGGTCCACATAAATCAGAATGAACAAGATCTAAAATTCCTTTTGATCTACTATCACTACTATGGAAGGGACTCTTGATATTCTTACCAAATGCACAACCTCTGCTAATGCCATCGTGCTCCAGACTAAGCTTTGGTAGACCAGTAACCATCTTCTCCATAGATGGAAGAGCTGTGAAGTGTAAGTGAGCAAGTCTCCTGTGCCATAGCTCACTCAAATTGATAGAGTTGTGCAATAATGCCTGAACTGGACGAATAGAAAGTCTGTATAGGCTCTCTTGACGGACGCCAATCACACGAGCTGTTTTGATACTAGAGTTCTTAGGCCAAGGAAGAACTTTCCCTTCGAAAAAAGCAACCTGGTACCCCTTGTCCTCCAATGCTGAAATGGAGACAAGATTTCTTTTGATTCCTGGTACAAACAAGACATCACTCAAATGAAGAGGGATGCCAGAATCTAGATGAAGAGAGTGGTCCCAGCTCCTTTTACGGAATAACAAGCATCATCTCCGATTATTACTTCCAAGTTTGTTTCTCTTTCTACCAAGTTCGAAAGATGCTCTCGATATCCTGTAATGTGTCGTGAAGCACCATTGTCAATCAACCAAGTGTCACTGTCTGTTGGAACATTGCTTGAAAGAGCGGAGATGAATAGAAATCCCCCTGAGTTATCTCTAGATTCCTTTTGAGGTGACACATCATCAACATCTACAGTAGAAGCATGTTGCTTTGGTTTTGATATGCAATCTCGAGCATAGTGACCATACTTGTCACACCTGAAACATTGAATGCAAGAGAGATCCTTCTTCTTCTTTGGTTCAGGAATAGAATCTGATTTTCTGTCTCTATTCCTCTTGAAATTGCCTTTTCTCCCTTCTCTTCCTTTCCTTCTAGAAGCTTGAGTAGCAAGGACATGATTTTCTTCATTATGAGAGCTTCGCCCATTTCCTCTTGCTACCAATTTGGATTCCTCTTGAATGCAATCAGCTCGAAGACGATCAAACTTGGGTAACTTAGATCTTCCATTAATGCTTTGGATAAAGGGCTCCCAAGATTGAGGAAGACCATTCAGTGCCAACATAACTAGGTCTCTATCTTCAATTATATCTCCAATGGCGAATAGCTGATCTCTCAATTTAGCAATCTTCATGAAGAAGGAGATGACAGAATCTCCTTTAGCCATTTTTATATGATGGAGTTGTTGTCTTAGGGCAAGAGCTTTGCTGGTATTGTTGATCTCATACAATCCTTGTAGAGTCTCAAACATGTCTTTGACTGTCCTCATCTTGGAGATAATTGGCACTAGATGATCCTTCACGCAATCTATCAAGATCTTCCTAGCCTTCGTGCCATTCTTCTTCCATTGAGTTTTCTCAACATCATCGGATGGCTCAGGCACATCATTCTCCACAAAGTCTAGAAGATCATTTTCTTCTAGTGCAATAAGAACTCTGAATTTCCAAGAGGTGAAATTGATGCACCATCAAGCCTATCTTCAACCTTGACTCCGTTCACCATCTTCGATGCTTAGATAGACTGCCCTAGACAAGAAGGAGGCTTTGCTGCTTAAACAAATCTGATCTGATCTTGCTTAAACCTGCTCTGATACCATGTTAGTTTTAGACCATAAATGAAGATAAGCAGAAATACAAAATGATGAACAATAGAACACAGCAAATACCTTGGGAAAACCCTCCTTCTCGAGGGAGAAAAACCCAGCCATAATAATCTCTTTTATATTGAATGAAAAGAGCAGAAATTTGCTTACAACTTGGCCCAAACACAAGGCTGATCTGATGTAATGAAAGATAGCACCTTTCCTAGATGCAAATATACAAACAAATATGATTTCTCCTTGATATCGATTTGCTGATGCAATATGTCGATATGTTGCAAATGTGCGAACTCCTCCTTGAAGTGTGAATTGATTTTGAATGAATAAATTGATGATCAAATGAATGATCATTGCCTTGTATATATACAAAGCAAGGCGCCTCTTCATATGCGTCGGCCTCATTTAGCAAACAATGTGACTTTTCATTTGGGTCAGCTCCATAAAAAAAAATTAAAAAATTAATATTTATAGCAAGTCCGACTTGCTTTTATTTATCTTTCATTTATTATTTAAATTTGGGAGAAGGATATCTCCCACCGCTATAACGTCATTAGAACATAGTAAATATTTACCCTTGGTCCATGACTGCATGTAATGTCCCCTCTCTAGCCAGTGGTTTGAGAGATTAGGGTTAGCCTATTACTATGGTCACATAGGCTAATGAATGTTTTGGGGGCCCTTTGAGGGAATTCAGGATCTTCAGCGGGCTTGCGTATTGATTCTTGCACATTCAACTTAGTTTTGTGGTTTGGTAGGCCTTTCAAAGGTAGTTCATATTTGCTATTTATAGCATGTTACTCCATATTCAGTGATTTCATGCCAACAGTGGGGGATTTGTATTGAGGCGCTCTCAGGGGAGTATGATCAGTTCTTTGTCGAGAGTGGGTGTTTTAATTAAATTATTAAAGTCATTTTACTTTAATAACGTTATATTATTAAAGTGACTTTATTATTTAATGTTATAAAGTACTTTTAACTTTATGGTGAGGTGATAAAGTAACTTTATCAAAAATGTTATATTTTAAAGTTACTTTATGATTTTAATTAAATGGCACAACTTTCAAAAATAAAAATATTAATTAATGTGCAAAGCCAAGAGTTGGTGTGGGTTTTTGTGAGAGCAATATTGTTATTTTATTTTTTAAAAGAGCAATTACCAAATAGGATGTTGGGATTTGGAGAAGATTAAAAGGTGAAAAGAAGTTCATTTCTCACATCAAGAATATCATTTTGCAAAATATGAGAGCTGAGCAATAGGTGTTTGCAGGCATGAAGATTCAAGCTGATCTGAGGATGAAAACCCTTGATTAGGACATGATCTACAAGCGTGAGAGGTCGCCCAAGGATTCTAGATTGAAGGATCTTAGTTAGAGATCATTATCAGAGCTTTACAGGAATTGAGAAGAAGAATAAATCAGGTTTCTTTTAATTATTGTTGCAGATTGGAAATAAGGAGTTTTGTTAATAATTGCAGATTGAGCTTTCTCCTAGTGGCCACTTGGGAAGGCATTTAGTTGCAGATTTTTAATAAATATTGTTCCTTTAGCCTGGCCGTGCAAACATAAGGTAATTCTAGGTTCCAAACAGCAAGTATAGGGCAAGTTTGTTGGCATGTGTGGTTTCCACAAGAGGTTGTACTGCATAGGAAACTGTGGGGTTTCAAGAAGCTGATCTTGTAGGGTTTTGTGATTGCTTTCAATCAATTTAGGGCAGCCAGCACTTGCAAACAAACAGCAACATTGTTGAGGTGAAATCAAGCAGATTTGGTCAAGGATGCCTAGGGTTTTGTGCCCTCAATTTACTAAATCAGAAAATCAGACCTGTAATTGACACTTTCAGCAAATGGGTATGTCTTATTTATGATTGAAAATAAAGAATTACTGGGTCTTTGTCATTTATGCAATTTACTTTCAGTTTTTGCAATCTTTCAATTATTTCAATTTCCAGCATTACTTTTGTCAAAAATGCAAAAAAAGTCAGAAAACAAAGAAAAACAAAGAAAAACAAAAAGAAACAGATTTGAAACTCCAGGGGGATATCATAGTGGTATCAAAGCACAAAATATCTTGCCATCCTGTGCAGTTAATTCATGAGTGAGAAAGAACAGACTTATCACAGGGGTTCACGACCATGGCAAGCTTCGCAGCTGCCAGAGGGTGAAACTATTTTAGGGGTTTTAGGTATTCATAATTATCCAAAAATATCAAGGAGTCAATCCAATGACAGCGAAAGCGTTGCAGGCGTAATGGCAGAAAGCGACAAAGGGCATGTTGGTTCCATTAGCCCAGATGCCAAGAGAGAGCGGAAATTTGATACTATGATGGATATGTTGCCAAATTCTTGCACAAGATGAACCAGGTTCCTACTCATGTTCATACATGACGTCATGATAATTCTTGCAGTTCTAATGCACAACTTGAGGATAGGCCAAGGATTTCACTCAATTCCACATCTAGACCCTTGCAACCTACCTTCACACGTAGGGTTGAGGCTTAGGTTCATTAGGAACAACCTCTTGAGCAACCGATGACCATTGTTGATGAGGTTAGGGCCAGCCATGCAAAATATATTTCACTTCCTCCCGACATCAAGAACATTTTGACATTTGACCAATTCCTGAACTAGAGGAGACAGAAGGAAGTGGCAGTTAGCAGGCTAGAGACTAGAGCACCACAGAGTACCAGGGATCTCCAATAGGTAGTGAGCAAAATTACATTGGAGCATTTTGATGGGGGCCATCATTTTACAATGCGTGCTTGGGTTCAAAAGTTAGATAACTTCCTGTCCTTGAGGCCCATGCCTGAGGAAGAGTCAATCAGGTTTGCCACGCTACATTTGGATGGCATAGCTCATGAGTGGTGCTACCACAGATTAGTGACATCGGGACATAGGTCAATCACATCTTATGATGAGTTCACTAACGAACTCATCGAACGATTTGATAGGAGAGATCCAGAGGTTTTCTTCTGAGAACTTGCACAACTTAAGCAAGTTGGGTCACTGAAGGCCTATATCTTAGAGTTCCAGCAGTTATTAGTGATGGTCACTAGTATATCAGAGAGGAGATTGGTGGTACTTTTCAGTGAGGGTCTCTTAAAACCTTTACGTGGCTGGATCAAGGTTGTTGATCCACTTTCACTACAGGATGCTATGAAGAAGGCTTGAGATATGGAGCTTGCTGCCCCAAAAAGCAAGTTTCTGTCAAAATTGTTTCCCTTCTCAAAAGATAAGGCACCAAATAAATTTTTTGATCAGCAAAGGAAATTGTCTCAAAGACTCAGTGATGAGACCATTAGAGACTTGAGAAGACAAAAATTATGCTTCAAATGCAAAGGGCCTTGGGAACAGGGTCATAAGTGCTCTTCTTAGGGTAAAGCAAATCAGATGGAGTATTTTTATGGTGATAAATCAGATTCTGAAAATTCAGAACAGCAAACCGATTAGGAAGAAAATGATGAAGACAATGTGTTAGAAGTGTTAGAAAAAGAAAGGGAAGAAGTGCCACCTACAACTGAACTCTTGAACATTTAGAGAGAAGGGTCCTTCAGGATTAGAGGAGTCTTGAGCGGGCAGCGTGTGATTACATTGCTTGACACTGGAGCTACTCACAATTTCATAGATGAGGGCCTGGTTGCTAGGCGCGGACTCAAGGCCGAGGAGTTTGAGGGATTCAATGTGAGAGTAGTTGATGGGTTTACACTCAAATGTAACTGAATGATCCCAAATCTCACATTGCAGCTGAACGACCATGAGTTCCAGGCAGTTTTTTATGTGGTTAGCATGGGAGAGTTAGATGTTGTACTCGACATGAAGTGGCTTCATGCTATTGGTGAGTTCACCCTCAACTTGCGAGCTATGGAGATGAAATTTGAGGTCCATGGCAGGAAACATGTATTGAGGGGTATGTCAGATGGGAGTCTTAGAGTTATCTCACTTAGGAGAATGGAGAGATTGATTAGGCATGATCAAGTTGAGTGGGATGCAGGTGTTATACCTTGCCATCATAGGTTGAGCAACAAAAACATGAATATCCACCTGACATACAAGCATTGAGAGACAAACACAATAAGGTGTTTGAGAGTTTACCTCACGGGAGACCACTCGACAGGGGTTTTGAGCACATTATAGAGCTTGAGGACAACGCTAAGCCGGTCATTATCACTCCCTATAGGCATCCCAAGAGGATGAAGGATGAGATTGAGAAGATGATAAAGGAACTCTTGGAGATGGGTCACATTAGACCAAGTAAAAGTTCCTTTGCGTCTTCTATTGTCCTAGTGAAGAAAAAACATGGCACTTTGCGGATGTGTATCGACTACAAAGCATTGTATAAGAAGACTATAAAGAATAGGTACCCAGTTCGCGGATTGGTAAGTTGATTGATGAGTTGCACAAAGCATGTTTCTTTTCCAAGATAGATCTTCAGTATGGCTATCACCAGATTCGGGTTAGAGAGGAGGATGTGGAGAAGACAACGTTTCGTTGCCATTATAGTTACTATGAGTTTCTGGTTATGCCTTTTGGCCTAACCATTGCTCCAACTACCTTTTAGTCTTGTATGAACAGGGTCTTCAAGGATCAGCTGAGGAAGACAGTCGTTGTCTTCTTCAATGATATACTAGTCTTCGGCAGGACTTAGGATGATCATTTAGCACATCTGGATTCAGTATTGGGCACATTGGAGAGAGAATCTCTATACGCAAATTCTTCAGACACAAAACTCTGCTTTTCTTAGAGACTTGATATTTATTTTGCAAACCAGCCCATAGGGTCTGTGTAGATGCAGCACTTCAGACTAGGGATTAAATCATTGGAGATTGACAACAAGGCTTCCTTGTGACGCTTGTCATAGTCACCTGGTTTTAGTGCCTAACAAGATTTTGTCACATTCTTGATACTCAATGATAGCTAATATTTTGTGACTCCCTATGTTATAATTTTTACCATTGATTTTTTGTGACTTGGCAACACTAAATTCTAAATACTGGCCATTTTACTTGACAAACCGAAAAAAAACCCTTTCCTGAAACTTTGAAAAATATATTGATCCTTTCGCTGAAAAAGAAAATTTGATTGAAATATTTGAAAAACACCTTTTTAAATTTGACTCTGAAAATAAAACTTTTTGGAAGGTTTTTCAAACCCTAGCAACTTTGTAAATTGACCCAGAATGAGTGTTCAAACCACCTTCAAAATCTAAAACCCCAGATTTTTAAAATCTTTCTGAATGTATACAAAACAATTGGACAGAGTTGTAAACACAAACAAAAAAATATTCACAGCTATTGTTTTTAGAAAAATAGAGAAATACCTCCATGGCCTCTGCAAACTGTGCCTAGAGAATTTTGTGTGCCTTAGTTGCCTATGATGTAAATGACATTTTCTTGAGTTGTGAGTAGTAAAAATGTGAAGGAAAATGGCTGTCTTGGTGATATAAGTGCTCAAAATAAAAGCATTACATGAAATTTCTCAAAAGAGTTAAAACCTATCAAAACTTGGAAATCTATAACCACTATGTAGAGTGTGAATAGAGTCCTTTTTGCAGAAAAGGAGGAAAAACTAAGGCCATATGCATTACTTGTGAAATTTAAAAGTTCAACTATCCAAATCTAAAATTTCCCTAAACCCGATTCATAAATTAAAAAATAAATAAAATTTAGACTAATGCACTTGGATGTGCCATGTGTTGCATTTTGATTTGCTATCATATTGCCTAATGAATGCTACCACCTGTTCAAATCATCAAGTGTCCTCCAATTGCTGCTTCTTATACCTGATAAATATTGAAATGTGGTTTTTGTTTTCAGTTGCTAATGATTTGTGAAGTGGCTGATTGGTAAATGTATACGAAATGCCAATGTGAACCACCACATGTTCGCCATGTGAAGCCCATTTTAAGGGTGAAATCAATAGGTTGGGGTTGGCTGGGTTTGAATATGTACTCTCCCCACAATAAGGGGAGTGGTTTATCCATTCCACCGCATGGCTGCCTTTTACAACGTAAGGAACATTATAGGTTTTATAAAGTTACACATGGCCCATGAGTGGTAAAGTTTGCTGCTGTCTCGACAGTTGTGTTTTCAACACTGTTGATGATGCTTAGTGTAGTTCGATGCACAACCATTGCTGGTGGCGCATCTTGAAAGTGTTGCTGTCACCCAATCAGTATCATTGTTGCTGGAGCCCAACTTACAAATCGTGTCATCCAATCAGTGGCAATTGTCACTGTGTCATTGGAGTGCCATTAATGGATCACTTTACCTGCATGGTAACTTGAGAGAAGGTGACTTCACTATTGTAGTCCATAGGAACCCTTCTTTTTACCTTGGAAAACATCAGCATTTATAGCATTACACAAAATGTATAAGACTCCAGTAGAAACAACCAGCCAAAACTTACTAAAGAACTGAGAAACATGTCTATCAGTTCTAATGAAACCAAAACCTATCCTAAACTAAGAAATGGAAGCCGTATATGCAAACCTAGATCAAGCAATAATAAATTCATTTCACAAGTAACAGCAAAAGGACATTCAAAGAAAAGATGGAGAATATTCTCTTCATAGTTCATTGTGACACACTGTGCAGGGCTCTACATTTAAGCCACAGTTTTTTAGGGCAGAATCAACAAGAAGTTTTTGACGAATAAGAAACCATCTAAAACAAGAGTTCTTAGGCTCAACATGCAAGAACCAAATGATACAAATGCATTAGACCGTTTTCAAAGAGTGTTAGTAAGGTTGCATTTATTATTAAGATTATAGCAGCAAAGATCTTTCTTGGAATTGATGCAACAAACCAAAAGATAAGATTTTTTTTTCAGAATATCAAGAAGTTAAAAAAATGCTGAAAAAATCATATAAGTAAAGAAGTAATTGATGTTTTTTTAGCTTCATTCCAAATATAGGAAAATATGATGCTCTTGCATCCAGTGCAGCTCAAAATAATTTTTATTTTTTTGCTCTTCCTTGAATGCCCTTGACTGCACCCTAATTGACCCAATGTTTAGTTACTTTGGCAGAATCCAAATCTGCAATGTAAAAATAAAGTTTTGACAGAAAATTCAAAAAACAAGTATTTTATAGGCAAATTGAAAAAATTGGATAAAAACTGTATTTAATTTGCAATCAAACTGGTCTTGGGAATTGTGCCAGCAATGAAAGGGAATATTGTCAGCCTTGGGAATTGTGCCAGTGATTAGATTGGATTTCCATTTGGGCCAAGCAGTGATTTATCAGGATAAGTTGTGAGTTATTAAATTTTTTTGCTACTATGATTAAAATTTAAGACTATTTGAAACTTCTGCTAAAGGATAATCCATCTAATGTTACACCAAGTTTCAGTATTAAAGCTTAACCTGAGGAGGAAAACCCCTTCAAGGAGATTGCTAACATAAAGCAAGTTCTTCTTTGGGAGTCTGGGACATAGGCCAACTTAATATCTTTATGAGGAATGGGTTTCCTATCATGAATGATGTCAACAGAAGATTTGATCCCTCTGGAAAACCAGCTTCTAGCAGAACAGCAATAAACCAAGGCAACCAAGGTTAGAGCTTTATTTTTATGGGTGAGATTCTACCAAATAGATTCAAAAGCTTGAGAACAAGGCTCTGCCCAGTAGAACTTTGTGCTCAACTGTAAGGTGTTTAACATGAGGTTTATTTTCATTATTACACCCTTTAATAGTACAAAGCAAGACCTGTTTGTCATGTTTATACTAGTTATAGTGGCAAACGGGTGACTTTGTATATTCATAACAATTTTTGAGCCCATAGAAAAAGAGTAAATAAATTTCTCTATTCGCATTGCAAAATTGTGACCTCAGAATATATAAAAACCGAGCCAACTTAGATTTACCTATAGAAATCAAACATCAGGCTTAGTTGAATGATGCTGGTAATATAGAAAACACATTTTTTTAACTGAATGATGCATTCTTTGTCGTGCCTTGTTATATGATTGCATATCATATTTTTACAGGATTCAGCTTGGCTTCCAACGTGGCTTCAGGCACATTTCTTAGAATGTGGCATGCAACCACACAGCAGTAATTCTACATCCAAGTTAGAATGCAAGGTCAGGAATTTTTTGGAAACCTCATCTTAATTATTTCACAATATTTGTGCTTGTTTATAGATGTTTGAAAATGTTTGCTGGTATTTTCAGGTTTTTTTTGTTTGTAATTTTGTAAGCAGCTAGATAATGTCTTAAAGCACTTCCTGGAGGTACTATGCATGGCAAGTTTAGATATATTTTAGTCCCACAGGCAATTTAAAATTTCAAGATAGTTCTGCTTCCTTGATATATAACTAGTTGCAAGGATGCATTCTATACAGCCATCAATCACTAGGGGCGAGTGTTTCTGAAGCAGGAAAGTCATTCCACATTGGTTTGCCTACACATCAAATCCATGGGAAGTAAACCCTGGTGTCTTTGGATGTCCCTACAACCTTCGAGTTTGCATTCAACTTGAGAGAATGCAAACAAAATCATGGATGCGCAAGTTATTCCACTCATCCTGCCTTGACTGCCCAAAATAATGGATAAGCTGTTAAGTCTTTGTAGAGGTTTTTGTTGCGGTTGGTTTTTAGCACATAAAAGCTTTCATTGATCCCCCTTAGATAAGAATCATTGTATGCTTGTTCAAAGTCAATTTAGTGTCTATTTTGTTTCCACATGTACATCCTTTGTTTGCATTAAGTTCTGTTTTTGGTTACAATAGTCAAACTTCATTAATAGATGAAGTTAGATGGTGGTATGGTCTGGTGAATTGGGCATATGCGGTCCTTACATGGCCTTGTTATTATTCATATGCCTTTTAAGCTAGTTACATTTTTATCCTGGCTCAGGAGACTGTGCTTGCACATTTATATGCAACAAATGCATACATGTATATATGCCTGTATGTATTGGTATGCACATATATATGCATGTAGCTATGCCTCTGTTTCTATGTTCCCTTAGATATAGGTAGGAGGGGATGATACACCCTCACAACCTTCACAAGTATGTGATGTTGATGTATTATGACATTTTTGTAAGACCCGTATCCACAATAGCCTTTGTAAGCTTGCAGGTATGTAATAATAATTATCAGAACAATTGTGCATGCATTCTTATGAAAATTCTTTTGTATTAGATATGTAGTCTGAAGTTTTTCCAACATCAAACTGTACGTCCAGTTTATATGTGCATTGGCTTTGATCCATTCCCTGACAATGGGTCTAGTAGCAAGACCCAAAATGATCTGACCCAACGAAACTATGAAGTTGATCCCAGAGGAATATTGCAATTTGGTACTCTGCAAACAAAACACTCTTAAATACAAAATAACTTAACTCTATTCAACCTAAATCACTAGGAATTGTTTGAACTAGCAATTGATTTTTCTTGTGATGTTATTTTGTAAGATGAGGGTTGATCCTTCCAAGGTTTTTGGTATGCATTATTCTAAATAAAATAAATTTTCATTTGCAATTCAAATTCCATTTGTCAGGCCATCACTACTTGGGCTGTCTTGGTTAATTTTTGCTTCAATTTAATTATTGTTAAAGTGAAAAGTCAAGTTATAACTTTCTTTGGTCTTTTGTGTTTTAATGAAAATCATTTAAATTGAAGCGTTCTGTTTTGGAATAATGCATGATTAGGGTTTGGGAGGTTTGCTTGAAAGTATAAGGCATGGAGAAGAGGCTGCATGTTGCTCTCTGTTGGGACAACAACTTTGCTCATTAATTTTTTCAGGCGATGATTATACTGCATCTGATAGGAGCCAGTCAATTGAAAATGTATGTTTCTCCTCTATCCTTTGTTAGATGAAGAATTGTCTTATGTTGCCATGTATGTGATTATCCATATTCTTTTAACATTAATTTGATAACAATGTAACTTTAACTGATAACACTGTTTACTTTTTATTCTTATTTTTAACATCTTCTTTTGGAAATGCTCGTATGTTTTTTTTTAATTGTTAGAAATGTCTAAAACAATCAAGATATTACAGTCCATGTATTATTGCTGTCGTTTATTTTTATTTTGTGGTGTGATAGGCTTTCCTCTTAGTGTTGTTCCTTTTTGTAATGGAGGATGTGTTGTCTTTTTAGTGGTATTTGTGAAATAAATTGGCTGTTGGAACTGTCTCAGCAAAGTCAGAGTTCAACACTGGAGTTTGAAAATTTTGTCATGCACAAGTCTTTTAAGCACATGTTCTATTAATGTAAGTCTACTAGATTGATGAGGAGAAGAGATCTGAATGGTTTGAGACTTGTTGGAAGCTATGCTCCACGGGGACACGTCCCTTGGCTCTGTACCCCCGTTCCTGTACTGGAAACAATACGGGGACGCGGGGACAGCCAGGAAATGTCCCCTACACGTCCCCTTTCTCTGCAAAATTTAGGAAACACCCCCGAAACGTCCTAAAAAAGACGGGGGATGGTAGGGGACAGCTAGCAGTCTCCGGGACGGTTAGGGGACTTCCCCTGTCTAGCAATCCTCGGGATGGTGATGGCTAGCCATCCCTATGGCCCAGTAACATCTTACTTTATCTTTTTGTAAAAAAGTACATTTTTAATTTTTTAAATTAAATAAAAGGGGATGGACGGGCCCACAAGGACCCTCCCACCCCTTTAAACAAAACCCAAACCTACTTGACTTATCAAAACAACAAAAAGAAAAAAACATTCTCATTTTGACATTTGCAAACTTGAGGTGAAGAGCAGCAAGTGAAAGAGGAGAGAACAACAGTTGAAAGGGGAGACTAGGGCATCAAATCTACTCCATTAGAGGTAAGTTCTTCATTTACATTTGATTTTCAATTTGTTTTCCATTTTTTCAAGTTTTTCTCAATTTTTTTAACCACATAGGAAAGGCATTGTGAGTTTATTTTTTCTTTTATTTGAACTTGCAGCTCTCTTTTCAATTCTTAACCAAAAAAAATCATGAGCAACAGTGAGATTACTAGTAATGATAGTGAGGAGGTTGAGGTTCAAATGCACGAAAGAAGTAGACCTAGAAGTAGAACCCATAGAAGTATGACAGCCACTGGGGGTTCTTCAGGCAGTGGGAGTGTAGCACAGTAGCAAGGCCAACAACTTCAAACTCATTTGAATGTCCTTCTGAAGTCCTCAAAACCTATGCAAAAGGCCCATTTAACTTGGAGTCATATATTTTCTATGTTTTTGTCATTTTATAGTTGGAACTTGGAGCCTTCGGGCATTTTTTTATAATTCTTACAGAATATGTATGTACATTCACAATGAAAGCATTTGAATTCCTTTAATTTGTTTGTCAATTCTCATGTGAAATCTCAACTCAAGCCTAATGTTATGTATTAATCTTCTACAATGTCTATGATGAATGCTTTATCAATGTTATGATATGAATATTTGAAATTTCTCTATATTTTTCAAAATTTCCCTATTTTTTAACAGCCATCCCCTAAAAAATGGCCCAAAAGTACTCCTGTACCTGAAACACGTCCTGCTGTCCCCTGTTCTCCCCGTCCCTGAAACTCCGTGGAGCATAGGTTGGAAGGGATGTATATTAGCATGATTATTGAGCACAACTCAATATTGTTTTGTTTCTAGGAATGTTTGGTTTTTGGCTAGGTTCTTTTCAAAGAATATGCAGGACTGCAAGTTCATTAAATCTGAGTTTATTAAATGAAATGCAGATCTGACCTAATTTGGGGATCTCAGATAGATTGGAAGAAAGTTATAAGATCAAAGGAAACACCAAATCTACTTGTAAACTAGAAGGAGATTACTGCAGATGATTCAAAACACTGAACTGTAACATATTGGAAATTAAATCAAAACAATCTTTTTATCAACCTATTCAGTCTAAATCTGAAAAAAAATAATAATTAAACAACACACACATGCAAACAGAAAACTAACCTCACACCAATCCTCTTGAGCAGGTTCTATCCTGAAGAAAGTGATGCATGGAACACAATCTCACTCTTTAAAGAACTGCTATGATATTAATATAAATAAGTCTGTCTGGAACAATGAATAATTGCAAAGATACAAATCTGAGCTTTGGAGAATGTTTCTGGATCAACTCCATCCTCTTAGGTATGGCATTATATAGATACTAGGAGGTGGCATCTTGTATAACAAATCTTAGAGTAGATCAACACTCAGATTATTCCTAAACAACTTACACAACTAATTCTAAAAGAATCTTGTGCTATTCTATTTTCAACCCAAGCGGTTCAGCTGTCTAACAAATCCTCCAACAGTGCCTTGTTTATTATGAAACAACCACAACCTCTTTGGAACCTCGTGCGTGAAATATCCCAACTTGGATATTTCTCTAATTTTCTGTTTTTGAAACTCAATTTTCAGCCCTAATTTCTGCACTTCAAAATTTCTGCCCAAACCCTAGTTCTGATATGAAATTTTTGATTTGAAAACAAGCATGAATAGTAACATATATCTCTCCAAAAAGCCTCAAATAATATAGCGAATATATCTAGCATCAAATATGAGTGTAACCAGCAATATGACACAACAATATGACCATCCAAACATGCAATAATTCTGATTATCAGTTTGTCGAATCTGCTACTACAAAATCAGACTTAATGTCTACATTTTCACCACAAAATGGGCTCCAAACATGCCCAGAAATATTACAGAAGTTTGCTGCTATGAATAAACCCTAATTACATGCCAAATGATGTATGAAATGCTGCTCCACAATAACCCTAGCTGGGCGAACTACTCCAGCTATGGAAAAATGCAAAAATGAATGCAAATTATTGATGAAAATGTCTCCAAACCCTACCAAAATGGTGCGCTGGCCTGCTGGGCTGTAGATGAGGGTTTTCAACCCTTGAAGTTCGCCAAACCTTCCACCAAAATGCCAAAAATGCCTTCCAAAACAAGGCACACCACTTCCAACTTGGGCGCTCCACTCTAGGGTAAAACCTTGGGAAAAAATATCATCAAACCTGCTCTCCACAAGTTGCCTAATCTGATCTGAAAATCTGAGCATGAAATCCATCACAAAACTCCATTGAAGCACAAGTAGACTTCTGTCACGAAGTCCTCCAATGATGAGCTAGGTTTTTGTCCAACTCACCCACAATTCGCAAGGGTTTTCGTCCTTGGAATAGCTGCAATAAATTGCTCATAATAACTGAAGGAATATGCACAATGATGAAATGCCTTCACAATGATCTTGTATTTATACCAAGCTTGCCTTTTCCCTCCAATTTGGCTGACCCAATTTGGGCACCCAAAATTCGAATTTAATATATATTTTTTCCTTTTTTTTTCTATTTTTAAAAATTCTTTTCTTTTTTCCTTTTAACCTCCAAAAAGGGTCGCCCAGCCTCATAGAAAATTTTTAAAAATACTTTGGCGCCACATAAAATAATAATAAATTATGGGAAATTAATTCCCAAGTCCTCCAAGCCAAATAAAAATAATTGAGCCATAAAGAATTATTTTTCTAATTATGCAAGGCTCAAACCACAAATTCAGGGACATTATAGTGCGCTGATGTTGGAGTGTTGTTATGCTAAATCAGCATGTAGATCGTGGTGTCTTATTCATTCATTAGTAACAAATTGGTTTGGACAACTCACCAATTTGTTTGTGGTGGTTATTGTCTTGCACAACAAAAGGCAGTGCTTGTGCAGCCAAAGAGACGACTTACACAGCAAAGAAGATCACTTATGCAGCAAATCATTCATGTATGCGGCAAAGGTGTTAGGTAGTGAACATAAGAATCGTCTTGTGCAACAAGTTTTATTAGCTTGTATGCCAAGGCGTTGGCTTGAACAAGAAAGCCATTAGCTCGCATAACAAAACAAAGTGTCATAAGTGAATGTGTGTCTCGTGCAATAACTCAAAAGCCTTCAAAAACACATAAAAAGCAACTGTGGAAAAAATCTTAACCAAAGTTATATCAGATAACTAGTTCAATCTACCTTTTCTTACTTAAAATGCATTCAACTTATCTAAAATAATTCTAATATAAAGCAAAACTCACTTAAGGTATGTTTACATGGATTGGAAGAAAAAAGGTGTTAGTCAAGTGTATTTCCAAGTTGCAAATGCATGTCCAGAGATAGGAAAAGGTTATATAATCATATACATTTCTGAGGCTCACCAATGATTTTTCTTTGAAACAATTAGAAAGGGATCTATTGGGGCCCTCACCAATAGTGAAAGAAACAAGGATGAACAAAACAATAATCTGAAAACAAAACCACTTGCACACAAGCCAAGGGAGAACTAGACCACAAGCAAGGGTCCAAACAAAATGAGATATCTTTCATAGAGAAACCTCTAAACAATAGCTCATGATGAGAAGACAAGCACAACAACAAACTCAAAAACTATTTCAAACATCTAGAAAAGAGAAGACATAGTACTGAGCTGCCACCAGCCTCTTGCTGTGCTGAGAAACAAAACCTTCCATTGTCCATTGTGCACTATCTCCAATTGTATTGTAAGTTTCCATTTGTAGTTTTACCAGCACCATTTTATCATTTTGCTGCTTTTTCGTTTTTCAACAATAAGAAAGTGTACTAAACCAATACCACCCGGTGTCTTTGGAATCCCTTACATTGGTGTACAAAAAGAAAAAAAACAAATCCTCAGCCTTGTTCAAAGAGACTACCAAACCTGTTGCGGTGTCACTCCCAACATGTTGCTTTTGCAAGGCCTCATGATGTTGTATCTCCCTCACTTTTGAGGGACCACTAGATGTTTGTAATGCAACCATGATTTCTCTAGAAGAGCTCCTTGTTTGGCTTTTCCTTCCTAGGCACCCAATGTAGAGTGAAGCCCCAACTCCTCTTACCTTAAGAGGAATCTACTTGTCTATGACCCAAATCATTGCATCAGAAGCATCTGAAAGGCAACTCTTCGATATCCACATATTGCAGCAAGGACCCTACAAGAGACAAAATCTGGTTTGAACGAAACACCAACATGGAGAGGTTGAAACATAACCTCTAGCAAAGTTCCTATGAGAGCCCTCTCGATCAGGATCCAATTTTTCAAAATTTTGTATTTGATCTATCAGCAACCAAATCACTTCCTCTAATCTACAGAGTAAGGTAAGGTGATAAAGATGAGCCCAAAAGGGCATATAAGAGAAACCCACTTTCTTAGGATTAAAAAGGGTTGCCAAGGGCATAATAAAAGTACAACTATTCAACAAAAACCTTGTCACTAAACACAACCCTTTTTTTGAAGTGAGCGGAACTATAAAAGAAAGAAGCCTTTTGGAAATGCAGACAGGGAGGGAAGAGAGATATCTAGCCATGAGTCTGCCCACCATTTATTGAAAGCTAGTTCATTTATCTCTTTTCCAACAAATTTTGTTTCTAGGGACAGAGATTCCTGTTGCTCTAAAAATCAACACCACTTTCTACTGGCAGAAGTAGCTCTGAGGGACAAACCAATAAGGACACTGGATATTGCCCAAAACTACCACATTTGCTTCTCCAGTACTACCTCTAGCTCTGCTATGTTGCTTATCAGTATCCTTTATCCTCTCTTTCTCCATACCAGGAGCCCACTCCTTTGGATCTAATCTCCCCTTATTGTCATCACAAAAGAGTGTTTCCAGACACCCACCTGCCTCTGAAGTCATAATTTGAACTTTGCTAAAATAAGTACAAGCATGAAAATGGTTGGCTGCGTTTTTACACCCTTTCAATATTTGTCTTGCATTAGAAGAGGAAGGATCCTTTTCACCCGAAAGAGATCCAAGCAGAGCTGTTGCAAAGAGCTGCTGATCAGCCTATCTCCTTTTCTCCCACTTAAACTAACCAACATTCACAGTAGATGATCCCACTAAGTAGTGCACCATCTTATCTGCCTTAGCTTCGCCAAAAATCCATTCGAGTCCTCATTTGCCTCAACTTCTTCATCCCCCAGGTTATCCAGAGGAGATAGGACAGTCAAATCACAATGTTCAAAAGCCTTGCCACTTGAATGCACGTTCAAACTCCTAATCCTAGTTTTATTCCTGCTCATCATTTTTAATAGGCTTGTTGGCCCATCAATGATTATAAATCTGATACAAGTTTTGAATTTCATTAATAGGTTTGTTGGCCTATCAATGATTATAAATCTGATACAAGTTTTGAATTTCGTTAATATGTTTGTTGGTCCATCAATGATTATAAATCTGATACAAGTTTTGAATTTCGTTAATATGTTTGTTGGTCCATCAATGATTATAAATCTGATACAAGTTTTGAATTTCATAGCTCCAAACTTAAGCAGCAATTCTGGTTGTTCTTTGTATCTTTAGTATTGAAGGTATTTAGACTTATCGAGCAAAACAATTGGTCATCTTTCTAATGGTTTCGGAAGTTTATACTGACATATTGGCCATTTAATGCATTTGTAACCAAACAGAAAAATAAGTAAGATATGAATGAACAATGAAAGATTATTGAAGATTTTGCATTAAGAGCTTGAGCTACCCATTGAGGAAAAAATTAAGTTGCTGGTTTGGTTATGTGTTTGTCAGTATGGCAATTTTTTTTCCCAGTGTTCAGTACAGCTGGGTTTGATCATATATATATATATATACTAGTAAATATAAATATAACTATGAAGTAATAATAAATTTGATACATAAAAGTTAATTAAACTAAAATAAATTAAGTAATTAGTAATTTTATTAATAATAAATATTTACATAATATAGTTTTTTGACTTATTATAGGTGGTCGGTGGGGTTTTCTACTATCTCTATTGCTCAAATTAAAGAAAAAATCTCAACTAATTGAGTGCTACACAACCTTAAATCATGACTAAGGTTCTTTAGCTCCCAAATACTAAGATCCAGAATGATATAATAGGAGGGAAGATGGTTGGTGGCGTCAAGCTAAGATCCACTGCACATTTTGGGCTGTGCAGAGAAATCTGAATGTAAATCAGATTTCATCATATAAACACCATCATTTCAAATAGAAGCACAAGCGAATTCAAAGAAGCAAGCAACCGTCTGAGAGAAGAATTAAAATGGTGATTCCATGATCTTCAAACAGTTGCCTTTCAGTTGAGGAATCATATGGACATCCATTTGAAGCTCAATTCCAGCAGTGAGAGAAACACCAACAATAGGAGCATGCAGGAGCAAATTCTTGAGGATCCTGACTAGGGATTTTTCCATTGGGATCATTTTGGGTGATGAGTTCCCAAATACCATTAACAATCATTCGAATGGAATCTCAGATCAAAACTCTGAAACATTTAGAGGAAGAAAATTTACAGATCTGGACTGTACGAACCTTGGGCATACCCAGGTGCAAAGTGTGCCTGGATCGGAACCCAGACCTGTTTGGGCCTGGTGCAACTCCAGTACCAGCGAACTCGGTAACTTGGGAAGAAAGACAAATTAATACAATGTACAAACAACCTTTGGTATTTATTTCCCATGAAAGTCATGGACTTATATAGTTGATTTTATCCTTCACATTCTATAATTTACAAGTAATTTACCCCTATCTGATGATTAATATTTTCCAATGCACTGTCTCATCAGCTAGGAACATATTGGTACGTGAAGTGATATAGTCAGTGCTGAAGTAGTAAAATCCACCTCAATCCAAATCTGTATCTGGAACCAACAAGACCATATCATTTACTCTGTCGGCAGATTTGTTTTGCAGTCCCAATGCAATGGTGTATCTACAACCAGCTCCATTAACTGTTGTCTAATATTCTTAATTGATCCCCTTCTTGTTGGAGCTCTAAATAAGTAAATGCCACTATATACACTATGTCTATTTTATATGTTTTTTAATCTGTAAATATTATAAAATCTGCACTTCCTACCCCAAATGAGCCAAAATTAGCCTTCTTTGTGATAGGCACAGCATTGATGCATCTTGAGGAAAAAGTTCATTATGCCTGACCAGAGTGTGCAGGCGCACCTGTACCACCTAACTATAGTGACCATGAAGTTTCACTGTATGATTGTAGAATAGACTTTAGACTAGACATCTAAATTTGCTTCAGACAAAGCAAATTTGTGTACAATGGAGACTAACTATTACCAATATTGTACAAAGAAAGCAAAGCCAACTTGTATGCAAGCAAATGAAATAGCAGTTGAATGCAAAGATGTAAGAAAATTACCAAGTAGAAATATAATTACAATGGAGACTAACTATTACCAATATTGTAGAATAGACTTTAGACTAGACATCTAAATTGCTTCAGACAAAGCAAATTAGTGTACAATGGAGACTAACTATTACCAATATTGTACAAAGAAAGCAAAGCCACTTGTATGCAAGCAAATGAAATAGCAGTTGAATGCAAAGATGCAAGAAAATTACCAAGTAGAAATATCATTATCTGGTTTTATTGTCTTGAGAGATGGAGGTGGGAATCCTCAGATTGCATGGCATCCTCTCATAGAATTGATAAATGTGCAAAGTCGCCATCATTAGCTACACATTCCTAGGACTCAACTAAGAGAGCTAATCTTTAGGCTAAATGATGGCCTTTTGAGCTAGTGTGAATTCTAAGGAGGAGGATTTAAGGTTAGTCTTCAAGGGCCAAGATGGCCCAAGAAGAATTTTTGGCCACACTAAAGCTTCTTTTTTGCTACAAAGACCATGCTAGCACACACTTCTTTGAATGGTAAGTATAGTGATTCTAAGTTTCTTGCAATTCAGAGTGGTGTGTGTTAAGATTGGTGGGGGCTTACATCCTTTTATGTTAATAGGGTTAGGCGTGCTTAGTTAGTCTAATGGTTATTCCACAACATATAATCAATGCCACAGGCTGGACAATACACTTGTTTCCGGTCTAAGTTAGGATCGCATGGTGTAGGCTTGTTACTTGAATATGTCAGTGCTCAATTAGCATTTCCCTAAATAGATATCTTCCTATCTAAATATACATTGGAAACCCAAATTAGCATTCTATCAATGGATTGTCACTGGCTACTGACAATTTGCAGTAAGTCAAGGTACAACGCAAGTTCCCTCGTTTTAATTTTAATTGAGTAAAATCTCATTTTAATTTTAATTGAGTAATGACACATGTTGAGGATTAGCTTCATGTGTCCCTCAAGAAATCCAAGGGCTAAAGATCTGTAAACAATATCTTGTAGAGAAAGCTTGTCACTGTTGGAGAAAACGTTGACATTGTAACAATCTAGTCCATTTCTTCAATACACATGCCTTACAATTGCAACCAATAACTACAGTAATCTGACTTCTAGGATAGTATCAAGGCCTTCAACACTTGTGACACAATAATATCAAGAACCAAAAGTGAAATCTTGTTTAGCAGGTCATTCAAAATATCTTTCAAACTTTAGCCCAATTAAAGTCCCATTGAAATTGCATCCAGCTGAAAGACACAGTGTTTCTGAGTTTCCAGGACAGGGGATGGCAGGAGGACAGCTATATGTATTAATATATAATAATTTAAAATTGTTATAGTTACTTGAGAGTCGAGTGTCCACTTGATGAAGCCTCACATGTGGAAATTATAATTATCTCCACAACATTGACAGACACACCGAACACTGTCTTGGGGGCATCCTACAATGTCCTCAACAAAACTAAAAAATCAAGGTGGGGGCGTGTGATAACCTTCTCTGTCCACTTTTCAGTAAACGGCAAAAAACCTGGGGTGTTCATCTTTGAGGAACACTAGAAATACATGAAATTGCATTCCGATCTACCCAAATCTTCCCCAACCATCTTGGTGAGGAGGTCAGGGCCTCCTCACTTGTATATTATCCAGCTAATCCTAATCATAGTGAACTATTGGTTAATGATATTTCCTCTACGGGTGGATCTGAACTGAAAATTTTCCCGCAACAACTTGCTCTAAAACTACAGTTAGACTTGCTTTCCTAGTCAAAAAGGGAAATGGCTGCTATTTTAAAATAGAGACCCCACCCAAAGTTCCTTCATTGTTGATGAAAGGGAACAAAGACTTTGGGCATTAAAGGACATAGCTCTCATCTGTTGATTTATGGGGGCCTTCCCAGTTCAAAAAACACTCAAATTTTGGATTCAAGGCAGGTGGAACCCTATGGGCTTAGTTGATATTCTGATGATGCCAAAAGGCTAGTTCATGACAATCTTTTCTTTTCAGCGGAAAGAGAGATTTTCAAGAATGTCCCTGGTTCCTAAATAAATCAGGTTTATTTATAAGATATTGGTCATTTCTTTTCAATCCTGTTTATTTTCTTTTGAGTACTGTACCTTTTTGGTTCAGATTGCCACACCTTCCTAAGGAATACTAGCATGAATCCTGTTTCAAGAAAATCAGATATACTATATGGGGATATGTGGCAGCCTCTGAAATGACACTGAATTTTGAAGTTTTGAATTGTGCCCACATTTGAATTAACTTAGGTCTGGAGAACCCTCTTCCCATTTGAATCATTCTTGATCTGGATAATATTGAGTGGCAACAGCCCATTGACTACGAAAATAGTTTTTTCAGAATAAAAAAATTGTCCTGAACATGGACACTTGCTCATCTAAAACCCCCAAAACCTTGCCCATCTTCATGGACTGGATGGAAAAAGGGAGGAAAAAGCTTCCATAAAAGATGATCTTATGTTGCATCGACTTGTTAATGCCTGATACAACTGCCAGATTTATACAAGATCCAAGATCCACAGGAGGCGGTTAAGCCATGTCACAAACCCAAGCATTGTGTTGCACAACACAAGGAGACCAAGGGCGAAACTCTTGCAACAATCCCCCCCCCACCCCGTAGTGCAAGCGAGGGGTTCGAACCTGTGACCTCGACTCTGATACCAATTTTTGCACAGGCGATTGCCGTTGCACCAAAAGATCGACCTGTTAATGCCTGATACAACCGCTAGATTTATACAAGATCTAAGATTTACAGGAGGCGTTTAAGCCATGTCACGAACCCAAGCGCTGTGCTGCACAACGCAAGGAGACCAAGGGCGAAACTCTTGCAACAAAGCCCCCCAGCGCAAGCGAGGGGTTCGAACTTGTGACGTTGGCTCTGATACCAATTGTTGCACAGGCGGCTGCCATTGCACGAAAAGATTGACCTATTAATGCCCAATACAACCGCTAGATTTATACAAGATCCATAGGAGGCGGTTAAGCCATGTCGCGAATCCAAGCGCTGCACTGCACAACAAAAGGAGACCAAGGGCAAAACTCTTGCAACAACTTATTGAGAAAATTAATTTGATTGATCTGGACTATAAAGTTAATGTACATGGACCAACATAGGAAAAGGGAATAAGAACATTAGAAAAATTAGGTAGAATCCTTCTTTCTAATCAATGGATCACATCCAATGATATAGTTCAGAAACAACAGTTTAGATCATTGGCCGATTAGGTATAAAGCCCTTTCAGATTTGAAAGCACATGGTTCATTGGTACTAGTTACTACATTTGTGAACAAAGAATAAGAAAAATGGAATTGCGTTCCTAAGCTTAGAGCCTAGAGGTAATGCTGGGCATAATTTAAAAAAAAGATGGAGTTTCTAAGGAGTAAAATTACGCCATGGAACTTCATAGAGTTTGGCAATGTTTTAAATCCTATAGAGCTGAAAATGTAAAAGCTTGAAACTTTCAAAGAAATGAGAGAGCAAAGGATAATAGAAGAAATGATCAGAGAAGAACAACAAAAGTATAGATTTCACAGTTGCTTAACAGAGAGGAATTATTTTGGGAATTAATGGTGAGTGAATAATGGATCAAGCAATGAGGTGCAAACCAACATTTTTTCACAAGTCAGTCCAAAATATACAACATATGAATTGGTAGTGGCAACTGAAACATGCCTCAAAATCTATTAATAGATTCTAAAGATCTTACTTCATATGCAACAAAATACTTCAACAATTCCCTTAAAGAGGATCAACACATATATATGTTTCTGCTCGATGCTAACTACTGAAACACATTCTCCAAGTCATAACAAACAGTGATAGTAACTACATCACAAAAAAGGTAGAACAAGTAATAAGAACTGTATTTGCAATTTCTCATTCCTCAAGGACACCTCCTGGATCTGATGGTTTCTCTACTCTATTCTGTCAACCCTTCTGGAATGTCATCAAAGAAGATTTGTTAGAGGTGGTAGAGGATTCTCAAAGGAATTAGCATGTGCTCACACAAATGAATGCCATAAAGCTGGTTGTAATCCAAAAAGAATAAAAGTTGCATTTATGGATTAGTTTTTCTCAATAGCCTTTTGTAATTTGGTGTAAAAAGTTATAGCTAGTTAATAGCTAGTGGACTCAAAACCGTTTCTATCAAAAATGATTTCTACCAATCAAATTGCCTTTGTCACAAGAAAATTACCACTACATTATTGCAATATAAGAGCTGATGTATTCAACCAAAGCACAAAAAAGGTTGGGAGTCTTCAGAAGGCTAGATATGTCCAAAGCTTTTGACTTATGCAGTTGTTCTCTAATAAATAAAATGATGGGAGCATATGAGTTTAATGATGGTTATTAAATGGATCAGCAGTTGTGTCTCAACTTCTACTTCCAAATTTTTTATAAATAGGCACTAGGACTGTTGTTTTAATCCTCTCAAGGTCTATGTTAGGTATCAATCCTTATCTCTTGATAGTCTTGAGGAAAAAAATTATAAAACTTGTAAAGTTAAAGAAAGGAAATCAAGATATGCCAGTGTTTATCCAAGTTTTTGGGATTGGGAAGTATCAAAATAAGAATATGTAAGAACTAATATTTGAATTTTAAAAATAAGAATAGATTAAAAATACCTAAAAATAATTTAAACGAACGAAAGCAAGCTGATTTTCTTTTTAATTTTTTTAGAAAAAAATATTGGAAATAATTTACAAATGTTGCTCATTTGAGCAGCTGATCACATTGCAGAGATTAGGTCTCAGGTATGGGCTTCCATCCAAAATAAATTGTTTAATGCTCACTCTTCCTATGAACCTATAAGGCAACATTGTTTTTAATACGGTAAGCAACATTTACAGGGTGCTGTACCATTTACACAGAGAACCACAAGGGCCAAAAAAGATCAAGTCCAAAAACCATTAACAACTAAGCCAAAAAACACATACACAGCAGACCAACAGCCGATAGACACTACACAGCGACAACAGATTAACTGACATTTTCCCAGTTCTGAGAAAGGAGATTAACAACATCATCCCCAACCCATTCAGGGCCATCTTCAGCAATCTTCTTGTCCATTTCGTCCTTCATCACAACAGAGAGGGTGTTGGTAACATAGTGGACTAACTTGACAGTGAAATGGGTCAAGCCACTGAATTTCTTGTCCATCTTTCCCATCCTTTCCTGCAGCACACGGAGCTCCTCCCCTTTATCCACAGTCTTTTCAATATTAGCTCTCTCCACATCCAGAGGGTCCGAGGACTGGGAAGCCGAGTTCTCCTTATGCACTTTGCTGAAATCCGAAATGGTGTGGGGCCCTCCAACATACTCCTTGCCATCCCTAGACTCCTCATCATCCCTACAACCTTTGCTGTCAGATCGCTCCTCATTTGTTTCCATGTCATTGACCTGCACTTTCTTGTTATTTTTAGCCAGTCTACCAGACCTCTTGATGATGGGGTTTTCACCACCAGTCTCCACCGAAGCAGCAACCACAGTGTCCCCCTTGGAGTCCCTACCCACAACATTCTTTCCTTTGCTGTCCGTGGCTGGAGGCTCCATCAAACCCTTCCCCTCATCCTTAACTTTCTTTTTAGAGGTAGGTTTGCTGACAGACTTGGTAGGGGCCGACTTAAGCTCACAAAGACTAGCTGCGACACTAGACTGGGCAATCCTCGCACTCCCCTTAAACTTCTTGAAAGCTGGTTTAGGCTTTATGAATTTTAGCGGTAACCGGAGGAGTTTTTCTGATGGGAGCTTTGGACTCAGCCGAGGAGATATTGGCCACAATAGGGGGTTAAATTTCCTCAACACAGACAGTAGAAATGGGTTTGGGTGGGCATAATGCAAGATGGAAGTGGTAGAGCCTCAAAATGAGGCCTTGGTGGAGTGGCAAGGGAGGAGTATCCTTCGGGTTTTGGCCAACAGCCTTAGTGCACTTCTCAATAGAGCTTTCTAAGTCCTTAAGTAAGAAAAAAGGAAAGCTTAACATAATTTTGTGTCGGAGGTGATTTAAAAGAGGGAAGTGATAGAAATAGTAGGTTTTGTATCTACCTTCAAGGGTCATGTGCTTCATGATGGCGAGGCAAACTTGGTTCCAAGGCTGCGGGGGAGCTTCTCTTTCAAACCCCGACTGGTTACGAACCGGTTTCTCATTACCCACAAAGAAGGCATTCAGGCTTTCGTTATCCTGGGCCTTTGTATGCTTCAGGTACTTCTTACCAGTACACAACAGCCTCATCGCTTGCGCAATCACCTCCTCATTCACTTCGAAGGAAATACCACCCATGGTAACCCTTCTATCTTTCCATGAATTCACAAACTGCGCAAATAAACTAGGGTCGTGACCCACCAAACTTTCCATCAGAGGCGCTAGCCCGCCTTCAACGCAAATGTGCCACACCAACGAATCCTTGCGAAACTCACCACAGTTGTTAGGCTTCGTTCTCACCCTATCACCACCCATGTTGCCGCTCTGCACACGGAAGAACCAAAAAACTTGTGAGAGCAAAAGGTTAGAGTAATTGGTTAGGTGATAGGTCGCCCGCACACTTAAGACTTTAAGCCAAACAATGCAGCCTTGGGCAATCAAAGCAATGTACATAACACACGCTTGAGGAGTTAAATCCCTGAAGGCAATCTTGATGATCTCATTAATGAAAATCTTCAAGCACTTGCGGCGAGGTAAGCAAGACATGACGGGAATGGAAGGTTTGCCTTCCACGTTGTTTTTGCACAAGTGCCAATGTAAGATGGCCGCGGGGCCAAATTTAGATAAACCTAAGATCTTGGCCTTTAGTAAAGGAGGAAAAATAGCAGAAAAGATAGGACAATCAAAAGCTTCACCTCGTAATTATTTGTTACATCAAAATTAAAATAAAAAAATTTCAAGGATATACGAGAGCTTAGCGCAAACCCCGAAAAGAGATTACGTAAGGCACGACCCAGCTTGGCCTTAATCATAAAGTACTCTCCCTAATTCCTCATAATGGATTTTTTAAAAGCGAACTCCGCCCCATTATTCAAATTTTACCACTTGTAAGACACCTTAGCATTCACACCCGTCCACATAGCCCATAAAACAAGATGTGGATCCCCCATAAGGCCCATAAAATCGCATAATTAGTTATTATCATGGGTCAAATAAGGGCCTTGCTCCTTAAGGATTAAACCTTGAATACCTGGCGGTAGGTTCCCCAAATTACGCTAGCACTTAGAGACTTTCCAATGGGTGCCAAAGTTAGCTAAAGCATCAATCACTTGATTACCCTCCCGATAAATGTGGGTAGCAATCTTCAAATTCAACTCAGACACAAAAAGCTTTATGTCTAATAAAATGTCTTTAGTACTCCACCCCAGTAATCTGCCAAAGTTAACAACATCGATGATAGACTTAGAATCACCTTCTATATGTAGGTTCTCAATCCCCATAGTAACAACTAACTAGATGCCCTTTAGCAGTGCTCTAGCTTCTGCAATCATAGAAGATTGGATGCCAATCCCCCCCGAGTAACCAGCCATGCAATTACCCTTGTAGTCTCTGATAACACCTCCTATGCTAGCTCTGCCCGAGTTGCCTTTGGCCGCGCCATCAAAATTAAGTTTATACCAACCACGGTCCGGAGGTTTCCAGATAGTGTCCCTTCTAGCCAGTGATCTAGAGTTGTCATAGGAATTGGCATCAAGGTTTTGATGCCAAGCTTTGGCCATAATAATTTCCCTCTCAGTCAGACCTTTATTTGGGATTTTGTCTTTAAAAAGCAAAATGTTTTCCGTGATGAGCCAAGATCCTATACCAAACACCTCCTTTGGGCTCATCTCAATATTCCTGAAAATCCTATTGTTCCTCTCTTTCCACAAGCACCAACAGATAATGGGGGGGACTTGGTTCTAGATCTCACAGGGTAAGGGGTGAATGAAGGGTCCAGACCAGCTCAATATAAAGGATTTAATGTCCTTACACATAGTCTGCTGAATGGCCAAACGCTCTAAAGCCAACTCCCACACACCAACAACAAATGGGCAGTGTAGCAGCAAGTGGTCCATATATTCTTCATTGCACTTGCATAACAAGCACCTGTTGGGGATCTGGAATCCCCTTTTCCTCAAATTGTCTTGTGTAAGAATCCTGTTATGGCAGGTAGTCCACCATAAGAAGTTTATTTTTAGGATCATGTGTCTGTTCCAAACCTGCTTCCAAAGATCAAGGACCACACCCTAGTCCGTCAGCAAATTGTAAGCCGTTTGAACTGAAAGATCACCTTGCTTGTCATGAGTCTAGAAGAATTCATCCACCATGTTGGTTGACGGTAATCTAGTAAGGGAGAGCAGCTCCTGTAGGGACTTGGCAAGGATGCTCAGTTCAGGGGATAAAGGGCAACAAAGAACAAGATCATCCCACTTCCTAACCCCTTGTAGGCCAAGGAGGTAATCTCTAATGTAAACACCAAAGAAATGTTGCGCCGACCTCATTAGATTCCTAAATTCAAAGTGTTCCAGAGGGGAGTCAAGTAACCAAGGGTCCTCCCAGAATTTGATACTGTTACCATTTCCAATCTTCCATTTCATCCCAGTCCTAAGCATCCCCTGCAAACTGCAAATGTTCTTCCAGGCCAAGGAACCGAAGGATGAAGATCAGAGAGACAGTTATTCAAAGGTCTATTTTGAAGATACTTAGCATTCATAATCTTGCACCAATCTTTCCTATTCCTCAGTTGGTCCCAACCCACTTTGGCCATCAAAGCCTTATTGGTACAAGAGATATTCCTTATCCCAAGCCCACCACAATGTTTAGGTTGACAAACTGTCCCATTTAACCAATGCAAATTTCTTCTTTTCCTCTGTCCCCAACCACAGGAAATTCCTTTGTATTTTTTCAAACTTCTCAACAATATATCTGGGGATCTTGAAAATGGAAAGGAAGTAAACAAGGATACCTTGAAGAGTAGCAGATAGGAGTTGCAATTTGCCAGCATGACTGAGGATGGAACCTTTCCATCCAACCAACTTCCTTTGGATCCTTTCAAGGACCGAATTCCAGAAGTCAGGAGCGACTTCCTTGATAGTAAGGGGTAAACCAAGATATATCGAAGGAAGGGAGCCACTCATACAACCTAGAACAACAGTCACCTGAGCTTGCAGGTTAGGAGTGCGGTTGAAGAAATAAATTGCACTTTTATTATAGTTAATACACTGCCCAGAGCAAGCAGCATAGCTATTGAGACAATTTTTCCATTTCTTGGCTTCAATCACAGAGGCTTTCCCAAATAGGAAGGTATCATCCACAAATTGTTGGATAAGAGTAGGATCCAAAGAAAAGGCAGCTTCAATTCCCTTAATAGACCCTTCCGACAACAAATTAGAAAAGTTCCTACTCAAGACATCCTCAATCATGATAAATAAATAGGGTGAAAGGGGATCTCCCCGTCTGATACCTCTCCCTACATTAAAGAAACCAAAAGGAGTCCCATTAACCAGAACAAAGTACTTCACTGTAGTTATGCATTCCATTATGAGTTTGACCACATATTGGTCAAACCCAAACTTAGCTAAGACTTTAGGGATAAAGTCCCAAATCACCTTATCATATGCTTTTGAAATATCTAATTTAAGGGCCATACTAGCATTATTGCATCTATCCATGGAATTGAGTAATGTTGTGACCTTTTCACACATCGCCCCATTCAAGATGGGGACCCCCTAATTTTTTGCTCCGTTCCGGTCTTTTGGCTTGGGTTTTCTCTCTCTCTCGCTCTGTCTCTTTTCTGGTGTCCGTCTCTCGGGGGGTTGTGTCCGTCATTGAGCTTAAACGCGAAATATTGGCCAAGTCTGAAATTAGGGTTTCATTGTTTTTGGTCAAATCAAGGTCAAGTAAAGTGAGAAGATTGAAAATTGAAATAAAAGACTAATGTTGTTGTCAGCAGACATCCAGCAGGTTTCCAGCCAAGTTTCATCAAATTCCAAGGTACTTACTATTTTTAGTAAGTGTGAAATTCAGAGCAATCTATCAGCTATTTTGAGATTCCGGTCATCACACGGCATTCAGAGTATATCAGACTGCTTGCATGCCAAATTTGAGCAAAAACGGACAACTTACTATTTTTAGCAGTTCGGCTTCCAGGGCAGATTTCAGGGTCCAGATGCAGAGATTTTCTTTGCATGTCTGGATATTCCTTCTGGGTTTTTCAAGACCTTCGCGACGATGTAACATGCAAGTCGAGATGACCACTTTCAAGATTCAGCCTTCCGAGGCTATTTTTAGGGTTTGCATGTCGAGGTTTCTTTTGCATGTCGGGTGATTCCATGGGTTTTTCGAGAGCTTCGCGATGGTGTGACATGCAAACAAGGATTCTCACTCAGTAAGGAACTTGCTATTTTTAGCAGTGTGTCCTTTACCGCCACCCAGCAGCTCACAGATTCACGAGCCGATCGCAGTGCCGCAGAAATGAGAGCAAACGGAGATCTTTTGATATGCATGCAATGCAAACTAGGGTTTCAAGCTTCGGAGCCTAAAAATAGGCATCAAAAGTCAAAATCTTCAAAATCCGATGTAAACCACTGAGATTAGCATTCTTCAGGCTATCTGCTGGTGAAATTTCAGGTCAAACGGAGCACTTACTATTTATAGTAAGTCAAATTGGAAACATGCTAAAAATAGTAAATCAGTTGCATGCGTCAGTGTCGGCAGTAAGGTCACGAGGTGAGGAGCGCCTCATCCAAATTTCAACTCGATCGGAGCTTGGGAGCTATCAGAAACAAGAGCTTACTATTTATAGTAAGCCACCCTCAGAAACAGGCTATAAATAGCAGGGTGACTAAAAGTGGCAGTGTCGACAAGTTGATAAAGGCATGAGGATGCTATGTTTAAAATTTCAGGCCATTCCAAGCTTCAGAAGTCCAAATTAAGAAAACTTACTATAAATAGCAGGGCATGTGAGCTGGCGAGGATGATAAAAATTCGTCTAAGACTGGAGTCTCGTCCAGCAGGCATAGGGAAATGCGCCCATCTCAGCTAGAGGCGTGGAAATTTTTTGAAAACGAAGTTCATCCTTCACACAGGGCAAAATGCGCCCAAGGCAGGAAAGTCAAAGAGAGTCAAAGGTTTTCGTCCTGCTCAGGGGTCCAAATGCGCCCAAGATGAAAAGAGGAAAAAGTTGAAAAAAGTTTCTAAGTATGAGAAATCCGCCTCATACATCAGAATGCGCCCATCCTTCACAAGCATGAAAATGCGCCCAAAAATCAAGGTGGTCAAAGCAAAGTCAAACATGAAAATCCTCTTCATGCATCAAAATGCGCCCAAGGTTGATGTTTATCCTTCACACAAGAGGAAATGCGCCCAACTTGCAAAGAGTCAACAAGGTCAAAGATCGTTCATCCTTCTCCAAGGCTAAAATGCGCCCAAACTGGGCCATGTAAGGACAAAACATGGAAGGCGAAGAGTCACCCAAGAACGTTGGAAGAAGTTTCATCCTTCACACACATCAAAATGCGCCCAAGGTAGGAGAGGGTCAACGAAGTCAAAGTTTCTATCCTTCATCACATGCAAAATGCGCCCAGCTTGCAAACTCGTCCTCCTCACCCTCCTAAATGCGCCCAAATGAGCTCACATGAGGACAAAAACAAGAAGTTGAAAGGTCATCCTTCTCTCACATCAAAATGCGCCCATGTTTGGATTGTAAGTGGTAAATGCAAGTGGTAAATAAGGTAAAAGTCTTCCCAAAACGTGGTGAGAAGTGGTAAAAGGTGGACGTTATCCTCCTCTACACTAAGAATGCGCCCAAGGTGGTGGGCCTTAGTGAAAACTTTGCTAGGCGTGTGAAGGGAGTTCTAAGGCGTTAAAATTTCCTAAGGCGTGGAAAATATTTGAAGGGGTTAAGAATAAAGTGTGATGTGCGCCTAGGTAGGGAGTTATAAGGCGTTGGAATATGTTAGAATATATTTGAAGATGTTGAAAATAAAATGCTAAGTGGAGTGTGCGCCTGTGTTGAAGGGAGTTATAAGATGTTTTTTAAATATTTTCTAAGGCATTGAAATGTTTGAAGGTGGTGTGCTAGGCGCCTCGAGTGGAAATAAAATATTTTCTAAGTGTTGAAAAATTTGCCTAAGGCGTTGGGCTTTTAAAATGAATATTTTCTGAAGTGTGAAGTGATATGGTGTGAAGTGAAGATAAAATGTACAAGGCGTGCCGGGAATGTAAAGTTTCTTCTGAATGAAGTTGATAGAAATTTCCTCTCCACTGGCAATCAAATTTTTCTAAGGCAAGTTTTCAAAAGTGCAAGATGATTTTAAAAAAAAAAATTCTAAGGCAAATTTATTTTCCTTGGAAAATACGCCTAGAACCAAGATGATAAAATTTTCCGAAGCGAGCAAATCTTCTCAGTGATGAAGTCAGAGACGATGATAATACAAGATGATTCAAATTTTTTCAAGAAGTCAGAACAACACTAAGTGATCACAGGCGAAGAACGAGTTTAAAATGATGGAAATAATATTTTTTCTAAGGTTCAAAATCGAAAAATTAAATGAACCCGTTCGTTGGGTACCCATGGATTCGAGGCATTCTGGAGAAAATTTGCTTCTGGGTACTGAACGTTTGCGATGATGAATGGATTTCCAAGTCTTCTGAGCTTCGCCGACACTTCATCAGTGAGGAATTTAATCAGTGCTCGAATTGTGAATTTTCCTAAGGGAGAATTTTAAATTTTCTAAGGCAAAAATGAATAAAATGTGCTTTCAAGATGAATGTTCTTCGAACGATGAATCTGAAGTCAGTTGCCTAGATAATTTCGATTAGATTCCTCAAGGCTGAATTTTCCAGAGCAGATGATGAAGTTAAAATTCGAATTCAAGTGACAGAGCTCCAGCTGGTGAGTTAAAAGAAGATGAATTAAATCAAATTTTCGAAAGTAAAATCTAGAACGCCAGTCAAAGTCAAGTTTCTAGAAGAATAATATTCCCGACGACTGGAGACAAGTGTCAGAAACATCAGAGAGGGAAAATTCGAATTCTTGAAGTGGAGTAGTGGAGTTTAATGGCACTGGCTAAATTTAACTTCTTCCGGAATTTGAATTTTAGCTATAAAATGAGCAAGTTTTTCACTCACTTTCACAGCTGAGAAGGGCGAATTTGCTGAGTCTGAGTGAGCTTGAAGAAGTTCGAATTTTGCTGAGGAGTGCAAGTTGCTGAAGAGGAACGCCTTGAGGTTGCTTGTGCTGAAAGTTGAAAGAAGTGCGTCCTTGCTGATTAAGGAAGTTGCCAGTTGCTTGTAAAAGGTACGCCATTACTGGAGTATTTGCTGAAATTGAAGTTGCTTAAAGAGGTACGCCATTGCTGAAAACTTGAAAAGTACGACCTTGCTAGTGGCTGAAATCTGATTTGTTGAGCTTAGTTGAAGTTGCCTGTGGGACGCCTTGTATTGAGTGGAATAGCTGAGAACTTAGAAGCACGAATTTGTTAGCTTGATATTTGTTGATTGCTGGTTCGAAGTGTAAAGTCATAGAAGTTCAACTTGCTGATTGCTGATAGTAAAATAAAGTCATCAAAGTTCACTTAGAAATCTGTTCTAAGTGTCGGAATTCGAATATATTCAAGAGAAGAAGCTGAGGTTTTTGCAAACACGGGAGTTATTGCAGCTTCTAGAATTCGACTGCAGCCCCTATCATGCCTTATTTTATTAAATTTAATTGCTGATGAATGTTTGTTATGTTGCAGATGGCTGAAGCGAGGACAACCGGAATGGACAATGGTGCCTCCAGACAGGCTACGATCAAGAAGCTCAGCAAAACATTCATGCCAGAGTCGAAGTTTATTTCAAAGCTGGGCAAGTTGACGGATACTAACCTGGGTGCTGTCAACTTGGAGACCCTCAAGAACAGGCTGTTTGGAATTGGAAGTCATCGGGCTTCGGTCACTTCATCGTCCGGCGGGCTGATGCAAATTGTTTTCCGCCAGCCTATTCGTTCGGAGTTGATTATGGAGGCGCCAACCTGTTAATGGTGAAAGAACACCGGTCGATCATGTCACCAGATGGCCAAGTGCTTGCCAACTTCACTCCGGGCACTATCAGAAGGATCCCGCATTACCGTGAACATGATTTACAAGTCCAGAGCGAAGGAGCTGGATGTATACCGCTTGAACTTATGCATGGATACAATTAACACTCAATCGATGAGCACTCCTAAGCCTTTCGTATGGTTGCCAAGGTATCATAGCGAGGACCAAACAGAATATTGTGGGATCTTATCATGTTGCTGAGTCGGGTAGGTGGTTGCCCTCAGTCTTATATTTTTGAGCCTTGGATGTTTTATTACATCAACCTGGTGTTAGAAGGAAAGGATTATGTCAATTGGGCTGAGATGATCAGCGATAACATACATGAGCAACTCCTGAGCTTGCGAAGGACTAAAACGTTTTACATGAGCTCCTATCTTATTTACATGTTGGCACGAATGACGAGGTACAGGGGTATTTCTTACAAGGAACCCATCGGTTGTGGCTCTCACCAATTCAAAATCCATGAGGCGTGTACACAGTTGCACCTGTCGAGCACAACCCACTACAAACGTGTCAACGATTCATTCACCATGTACATCACGAGGCTGCTTCAGGAGAGGTTGCATCACAGAATCTCTAGAGATGCCCGTGAGCTAATTGAGAGGGTGCCGGTTTATACACCAGATTTTCATACATTAGGGTCGCAAGGATTTTCTTTCATACCCATATATAGGTCACTTGGGCACTCCAACACGTATAGAATAATAATGCTAGAGGTAGCTAGACACTGTTTTGCTTTTGACAAAACTTAAGAAGAAAAAAGAAAGGGGGATAGAGCTTCCCGATTGTAATGGGCAACTCTGATGAGGTGTGTCCTCAGGAGCTGTGCAGCCTAGGGAAGCCAGAGCGAGCTTCACTTTATCACTTTCATATCATACGACAAAGATTCATGACCGCACCATAACATCATCAATTGCCCTGGCTTGAGGAGTTTAAACATAAGGCCACCATTGAGGATTATTGGGCTGATGCGCTTGATGAGATTGAAGTGAGGAAGAGAATGTTCTAGGCTACATTACTTCCTCGATCGTGTGGAGTGTGAGGTAGTTCCGCCCGACCAGGTCGGTCGAGGATATGGATTGTAGTCCAACTGATTGCTATCGAGATACTCCACTCGGCCATAGATTAATCGTGAGCCCGAGGTTGCAGATTTAGATACTTTCTCTATCCCAGTTATGACATTCACCAGGGCATGGGTTGACAGGAGAGTGAACAGATTGAAGAGTAGGTCAATTGCCTTGACTTACAATATGATGGGAGATCACAGGACGCCCACCACAGGAAGGAAGAAACAGATCACACGGGGTCCAGAGTCCAGAAAGAAAGAGTTAGTTCAGCTAGAGCCTCCACGAGTCATAGTGGCAGTACCGTTGGAGACACGTTCTCCAAGCATACAGGAGGTGTCTTTATTTGCTGATCAGAGGGTTGCAATGAATCAGGTACCGGAGATACAGGATGATATCCAGCCTCCACGGAGGGAGTCGATTGGCCAGAGTGCCAATGTACCTGTCAGGATCGATCAGCACGATGATGAGGGGACTATTACTGACCCTCAGTTTCAACAGGAGTTAGAGGCTGCCATGAACGATGGCGACGATGATATAGTGTCAGGTGACACTCAGCCACTTGAGGACGATGAGCCTCGCCAGAATGAGGAAGAAGTGGAACATGTTAGAGAAGTCGAGGCACAGGAGCAGCAGCCCTTTGATATACTATATGAGGTGCCCGATTGGCTTAGAGACAGAATGCGAAGAAGCCCGAGTGAGGATATTGATCCAGCTGTTGAGATGGAAGAGTTTTTGAACCGGATCAGTGCTCCTCCACCGAAGAAGAAGGCAAGAAAGTTTTCGAAGATCTCCACGGATGAGGATGGCTCTCGTACTCTTTCATCGCCATCAGCCCCAGCGAGTCGAGGTGAACCGGATCGAAGCAAATAAAATTATGTGGTCACCACTCCTGACTTGGGACGCCCTACTGGTGCTCAAATTGTTGAGGAGTGTGATAACTCCTTCCTTGCCCTCAAGGATAGATTGTTCAAGAAAGAAGGAAAATATAAGAAGTTGAAACGAGAACACAAGGCATTAATTGGATATGTTCAGCAGTTGTCTCGTTCTCGAGGGCAGGATGTACCAGTGATAGAGCCTCCAGCGGATATTCCTAGAGAGTCGACTATCAAGGCTTGGTAGGAGTTGGGAGGATGGCAATGAGGCGACAAAATGGGCTCATAGGAGTTCAGACTGAGACTGCAGAAGTTTATGGATGACCTTGCTTCAGCCTTCTTCACAGGGCCTCTAACATTTTGACACCTGATGGATGCTGTGGATCATGCTTGGGGCGCATCGCCTCTATATATCGGTATAGTGATCCAAATAGCCTTGAGGTATTGAGGCATGCCATTAGAAGTTGCTGATTTCGATGGAGGTGTCATTCAGCTAATGACCGAAGGATTTTTCTTCGGTGGTATCTTTCTCAATATCATGTATGGCTTCTCGACAAAGACGTGATTCAGCCAGGATACATAAGGCTATGGCCAACATTATAGATGGAGTTCAAAACACTTTCGAGGCCATATTTGCTAGGCGGCTGAATCCAGATGAAGTAAGTTTTGATAATTTGAGGGGTTTGCTGGTTCCCTTCTTCACAGATGTTAAGACCTTTGTACAGGATGACTTTGAGAATACTGCTACATTCTCCACTTTGATCCAACACGTAGACTCCTTAGTCGCTTGGAGAAAGTCTTGCACGAAAAAGGCTCCAGCATTCACACTGTTAGAGTTTTGGGCTGGATTGTGTTCCTCACTTTTATTTCACAGTCACATGAGGTTGGAGGTCGCACTTAGCATGATTTGTTGAGTTATACCAAAGAAGGCCACTGAACACACCATCGGACGAGGATCTCTAGAAGACTGAATAGAGACAGACAGTATCATATTTTGAAGTGAGTGGGAATCTTTGATTCGATGCATACCACCTCATTCGGCAGCTTAGGGTTAGGGCTGAGGTGGCGCGATTCTGGCCACCCTATTGATTGTAACCCTAGCCGTCCTTTGGGACTTGGCTAGCTATAAAAGGGGGAGTCCCCCTCATTTGTAACATAGTTAGACAGTTAGAAAGTTAGAATCAGAGTAGACATTGAGAGCTTAGAGTAGTATCGTAGACATTTTACAATTTGAGAAGAGAAAAGTTTTCCTTTGAAAACTTTTGAGGAGATTGTTGTGTAACACATTTTATGATAATAGATCTTTTCATTGATGATGGAATTCGTCTTGTCATGAAATGCTAGCAAGGTTTCTTCTTCCTTTCGTATCCAAGTAGATTAGATTCATGCAAGTAGCTTACTTCAGTGTGTGGTGTTTCATTGAGATAGCTTCGCTTTTATTCCATACCACTAGCGGCTTGTTGATAATAAGTCTGCCTTGCGTGGTCGACTGGACATTATCTTGTGCTTAACTTCGGTTGTGGTTTATATACTTATATGCGTTGTTCTGATGGTGTACGTATGTTAAACTATAACTTGAATACCTTTTGCTATCCCCTTTGAAGATTGCACCGATTTTGCTGAGGCTGTCCGACGGAGGCTAGGTGAAATCCGGTTGAAGTCTATCGAAACGAAGCCCCACATACCCTGCATTTAGAATAGAGTACAAATTTCTTAGGCCCTTACCCCCCTTTACTTTCCGTACTTTCTTATTAGTCTTAGGAAAAGAACCACATTGCCAAATCATACACGTAAGAATTCCCCTTCAAAATCATATATTAGCTGCTGACTGCAAGAAATCTGGACAATTGTGTAAGTCCCCTCGTACGAACATAGCAATACACATCAACCAAACTGGGTCTATTCGCACTAAAGGAACCTTGGAGTTGAACATGCGAACTTTCTCGCAATCTTAGCGCATGGAATACTTTGATCAAGAGAGAACGGAGTAGCCCAAACTATTTTGTTCTTCGGCTGTTTGGTATGGTCACAAAAACCGCATCAACAAGTAATTCATGGGTGGTTATAGTAGCATCCAGGATATGACAACCAGGCACAAACCCTTTTTAAGTGGGGCTGATTAATTTATCCAAGAGGGGTTTGATACGGTTCGCTAAGATTTTAGAGAGGATTTTATAAAAGGTATTGCAGAGGCTGATGGGTCTAAAATCAATCATAGACTGGGGATCAACAATCTTGGGAATTAAGGCTATAAAGGTGTGGTTTAGTTGTTTGAGAATCTTACCAGATTTGAAGAAATCACGAGCAACTAAGACAAGGTCCCCACCAACAATCTCCCAAAAGATCTGAAAGAAGGCCGGGGGAAAACCATTCGGGCCAGGTGCTTTGTAAGCCCCCACGTTGAAAGTAGCCAACCTGACCTCCTTAGGAGTGACAACACTAAGAATGCCAAGGTTATCATTTTGGGAGATGAGGGTTGGGAGAGGGTCCAACAACAGATTGTCCAAAGCTGGATTAGGAGCCTCAACAGGGGCCAAATAAGCCTTCTGGAAATAGTCCGCTGCCAAAAGACTGATTTGGGTGGGAGTATTGACCATAGCCCCCTGCTCATTATGCAGTTTAGTTATCTGATTCCTTTTCTTGTGTTTTAGGGAAGACACATGTAAAAGGGAGGTATTCCTGTCTCCTTCTTGCGGCCATTGAACTCTAGATTTCTGTTTCCAGAAAATTTCCTCTTTCCTTAGAATTTGCTACCACTCCCTTCGGCTCTCTCTTTCCTGGTTGTAGCTAGGCAAGCTGACATCTCCATCCACCATTTGTTTTTGGATAGTTTTCAATTTATCCCCTACAACTCTTTTTTTCTGAAAGACATCCTCAAATACTCATTTGTTCCAACCTTCCACCATACATTTGATATGTTTAAGTTTAAAAAAGATCCTAAACATGGGGGAGCCACAAACAAGAATATTCCACCATTCAACAATTTTATTCTTGAAGTCAGGGTGGGAATTCCACATTATCTTGAACCGGAATGGGAACGGTCCAACAACAGAATGGTCATTCAAGGCCAGCAGCAAAGGGTTGTGCTTAGAGACTGTCCTGGGCAGAGCCTGAAGATTAACATTGAGCAGGGCCGTCCAGTTGTTGGAGCAAAGGAACCTATCTAACCTGACCTGAATTAAGCCCTCCCCAAGATGCCTGTTGGTCCAAGTAAAAGCTTGGCCCGATAAGTCAATGTCAATTAGGCCAATAGAACTCAGAAAGTTTGCCAGATCAGCTATGCTATCAGAATAATCCACTAGACCACCACTTTTCTCCGAAGGAGTAAGGCAACATTGTTGGCAACAAGGGGAGCTATGAATTTTTGAGAAAAGCCAGTAAGCATACGTTTACTATCTTGAAAAATCTCTTTATTTCTAGCAATCTATCAAAGCACGAAACTTCAGAGGACATAACCAACCACAACCTATCAAAAAACATAGCAAGAGAAGAGCAAAAGATCTTGTCAAATAAAATATAATGCTAGTGGGAAGAAAACTGCCAAACTCTCTTAGCAAAGGGACAATCAAACAACAAATGCACAATAGATTCAACAGCCCCAAACAAGACATAATTTAGAGCCAAGACTCAACATGACGTAACAAACAACTAATTTGCTAAACAACAACAACTGTCTAAAAAACATTTCTTAGGCTCGATATAGCTAAACCAAATCCTCTTTAGTCTTTTTGACCAAATATTGCTTTGATCTTGAAGGCCCCAAGTAAAGTTTAATCTTTTAGATCATTTCTCAGTGAAGGACAACAAAGCTTATAAATACCTGGGAGTCACCTGTAAAACTTTTTTCTTCCACTAGTTCAACATTCTCCCAAAGACTATCATTCCATTGGCTGACATCATACTTACATCTTGACCAGTCCTTTTGATGATGGTAAATGTCTTCTTCTGCTGACTTTGAGTACCATACCTGTTGTGAACAATCATTCAATTCATCAAACTCCCACAAAAAAGAATGCTTCCCATAGAATTAATCTCTTTACTATACCAAAATTTTGCAGAACATTGTCTTAAAAAGGCTTGCAGAGCCTTTTTTCCATCCAAAACTCACTAAATAGATTTAAAACCCAAAACCTTGTCTTTGTTAACAGATAAAACACCATGATCTTTAATTAATCCTTTAACATATAACCAATCCTTTTAAATAGAACAGAAAACAATAGACCCAAATAAGCTATTTTAATTGATTAACATGCGAAGATTCAACATGCCAACAAGAAGAGAAATAAATGGTTTATGAAGAAAATACTTTCTGACAAATCTGAAACCTTTTAGCCAAAGACAAAAATTTACCTTGCCTTTTAACAATCTTGCTATTGATTTTATCCGACACCCAATTTAACATGCATTTTAAAGAAGGATTGAGGGAGAAAGGAATCCCTAGATATTTGACGACCTCAGCATGATCTGGAACAATTTCAACCTCTTTCCACAAGCCACTTAGCAAAATTAACATCCTAATTCAAAATGTAGACTTATGCACAACAATTTTAGACCTAGAAGCTACACAGTAAATGCTTAATCTATTATCCAAATTATTAAAATTGATCTCATCCACATTAGCAAAAATAATGTATGATCAACATATTGAAGCTCAGTGACAGAATCACCAGAGGATAAGGTCAACCCTTTTAATAGGGGGCCCTAAAACAATCTCTTAACATATAATGAATAGCTTCAACAAGAACAACAAAGAGATATAGGGTAAGTGGGCTCCCTTGTCTAATAAACATGTGAAGGGGGAAGGAATCAGAAAGCTCAGCATTAATACAACGTTTGAGTAGAGGCATCCTTGAAAAGAACACTACTATCCTACAAAAAACTTAACCAAACCCCAAAGCCCTAAGCATCAAAATAATAAAAGGCCATTCCATTCATTTGTAAGCTCTCAAAACCCTACAGAGCTGTAGCAACATTTTGCCAAGAAACATTTGACCAATGCTTCCTTTCCTCACTACTGATCGAATTGTCAAGAAAATATCTACCTTTCTCAAAACCAGACTGAGTGGGAAAGATGAGAAAAGTTTTAATTTTCTGAACCTTTAAGCCAAGGCTTTAGGAATTTTCTTATTTGATATATTAAGCAAAGTAATCAGCTTCCAGTTTTTAAGCTTTGTGGGATCACCTGCCTTAGGCAATAGCTTGCCGTTGCCTTTGTTAATTTGAAAAGAGAATTAGTCTCAACAGCCTTTTTATAGACCTCAAGCAAAATTTTACTGATCCAATTGATGTTAGCTTTATAAAGCTCACCAGGAAAACCATCACAACTAGGGGACATCCCATATGGAACTATTCTTCATATGGAAGATAGCATTATTGATCTCATCCAAAGTAAGATATTTATCTAGATCTATAGCATTATTATGACTAAGCTTCCTAGAAACAATCTTAGAAATGATATTTGTAGCGTTATTCACAGCAATGTCATTCTCACTCTTACCAAAAAGATCACAATCAAAATTATGAAGGCATCTGTAATATTAAATTCATCTTTTAATAAAACATTATCAACGTCAATAGTGGAAATTTCCTCCCAGTGTGCTTCACCTTTAGAAATTTGAAAAAGAAATTTGAACCCCTTTCCCCTAAATGCAACCATGTAAGCTTTGATCTGTATCTGGTCCCCCAATCTTTGTAAAATTTATGTTTTTGCAACAACTCATCAAATGACCTACTCTAAAGACCACATTCCACCCTAAAAAGATTTTTCGTGCAACCTCCTTGCCCTAGCAGCTCTTTACTTGGCTTTACATTTACCAAAGATCCTCAAAAAATTAACAGAAGCATAAATGGCCTTGTTCCACCTACTGATATTAGACCCAATGAAAAATCTGTCAAAGTTCAAAACTGAAAGGTTGAATAGTGTATTACAACAAAAATGATCTTTCAAATGAAAACATTAGTCTTATATAGATCCTTAAAAGTACAAGACAAGTGAAGAGGGCTAGAAAGAGTATAGACTTTAATTTCAACAAGATGACGATTAAAGAGAGTAGCAGGAAGAACTTGAACAGCATTATTATCCTGAGCAGGGTGAATACTGAAAAAAAGATCTATCCAACTTAAACCTGTACAATCTGTAAAACGCTTGCTTACCCTTAAACATTTGACCAAGTAAACCAAATTCCCATTCTGTCATCCTTACAATCCATTAAAGGGTAAACTAATTTTTTTTTCTTTACCTTTCCATTCGAATTTACAACCACCAAATTCATACATGCTATTCTCGATTATGTTAAAATCACCCCCATAGACACAAGGAATGCCTTATAAATTATTAGCCAACCAATTCCACAACTTAGATTTTTCTTTATAGTTGGTAGGGGCACAGATGGAGCAAATACCAAAAATTAATTATCTAGGTTAAGCTCAACCCAAACCACCTTGCAACAGGGTGGAGTGACTAATAATATTTTGGCCCCACAAAGGGTTAAAAAGAATGGAGTCATCTCTACCCTTAGCATGCTTTGAAGAAACTACAATAGAATTAGGCTTGATAATCTTGCAAGCACCATCTAAACAAAAACCAACCAATTTGACCTCTTGCAACATGACACAATCCAAATTAACCCTGGATCTACGCAGGGTTTTAACAAAATTTTTTCTGTCATGAGCCTCAGGTCTCTCGCATTCCAACTAATTATTTTCAGCAAAGGAGGAGAAACAGAAAGACATGGCTACTAAATTGCGGGGTGGGGCATTGTTTCCCCTCCTACCCATTCTTTTAAAGTAAAAGGGGAGAGTATTGGTCTTCAACCGAACTGAAGAAGAACCAATTTTACCTTCATCAATTATCATAGCACCTCCAATAACACCAATAGTTTCTAATTCAGGGCCTCCATCATTAGTAATTTTTTAATCTTTTAGAGGATTTTTTAGTAGTTTTAGAATTAGTGTCACCAGTTTTACCACCAGCCCCTTTGTTATTGTTTTGAATGGAAGGCTTAGATTTAGAGGAATTGATTAAAGGGCTTGGGTCATTCTGACCACCCAAGGTCCTGTTATTATTTACATTTGCTATAGAAGTTTGAGACAATAGGAGACTTATTAGGACAAGAATGCACAATAGAATTAGCAAGAATCACAATATAATCTTCTTGACTTTCTTTAACCATCTGAGGTAGTGTTAAATCTTGTTCATCACAACCAACTAATTCCTTAACCCTTATTAACATCCCTTGCTTGAACAATATGAATTGCAGTAGATTTACCATTAGATTTTTTATTTAATTGAGGGCAAGTAATTCTCAAGTGCCCATCCTTTTCACACAAAAAAAGCATTCAAACCTTCCAAGCCAATCGCCTTATAGGGATGTATAGACCCATGTAAAGGAACAAAAATAAAATCCAGAAGATACATAATATGCTTTAAAGAAATCAAAATTCTCGCATTCATATGAGGAAGAGAAGACCTAGTTTTTTCCATTTTAAAAATTTCACTCATATGTTTAAGAACTTGAGGTAACAAAAACCACAAAGAAGGAGGTATGTTGTAAATTTCCATCCATTTAGGGGATGAATTCAAAACCACATCTTTTGGGTTAGCAATAGGATCACTTGCAAAAGCCCTAAAGAGAGATTTAGGCACATTCCAAAAGCTCTTTGTTAAAATCCTTTTCTGCATGCTATGTTCTCAAGACAAATAAAAATAGCCTTTTTTTTGCAACATATGACAAAACGAAACATGTAACCCCAACTTCTTGCCCAACATTGGAGGAAACCAATTATCAAAAAATTTCTGTGAAGAGAAAGCATCAAGAGTAAGGTATTCAAAAAATATCCATAGATTGAGTCTGATTTCCTTCTCCAAAACATCATCCATTTCATCATTAGGTGACAAGAATAAGTTAACCGTATAATCACTTTGCACTTGCATTCTGGCCCTGTGTTTGAATGGGTCCTCTGTCTTTCACAACAAATTTTGCTCCTCCCACAAACAGTTGCTCTCCAGCAACCAGAGCTTCTTCAAAGGATTCACACTTAGTAGCATCATTATTGCCTGCATTCTCCATAACAATGCTACCACAGCCGGATGCTGCCAACCAGCCAAAAGAAAAACCTTTTTGCACATTTAATGCAAGGTACAACAAGAATCAAAGAGGAATGGTCTAGGAGCCCGCCATTTTCAATATAGAAAAAGCCCACCCAAAAAAAGGAATGACCATTATGCACAAAACAAAAACAAAACAAAGCACCACAAAAGGATTTAACACATAGAGGGGACCCAAGAATCCAATAGAACAAAGAAGAAGAGAGCTAGACGAAGATGGCAATGGAGGGTGACCCTTTGACTTCCACTACAGCAAACTACTCGGAGTCTCCTCTCACAAGGCCTCTTTCCCAATTAAGTGAAAGTTTTAGAAAGGTGAACATTCAGATATATGTACTAAAAATATAAACATGAATAGAGGATTCAATTATGTTTTTGGGAAATTTAACTCACTTGGTGTAAGTTTGAAGTATCCAATACATTTTCCCTAGAAAACATAGGATAAAAGTCTCTTCTTATGGGTGGCCTACCTTTCTTTAGTAGCAGGATCTCTTCAATAACAAAACTCTTAGTTGGCATGGAATAAATCTTTGACCACCACCAATAAGATGAGATCATGAGTTTTCTTTTCATTCAATAAGTCCCTGACTTTCATTAATGGCTGTGTGTCCTATTCTTTGATTCTAACTAGCAATTCCCCCTTGTCTACATTGTTGCTTTTTTAAAGCAAAATGGATTCCAAGCGGTTGATTTTTATCATTTGTTTGTGAATGCATTTGGTTCAACTGAATTTTGTTTGGAGAAGGAAAAGTGTTGATGTTGTTCATAGTTCAACAATAACCTTGGCAAAGTATCATAGAATTTGCTTGCTTTGTGAAACAAGTGTTCCCAATCCTTGTGCAAATGGACTAGATTCACGTGGGTACCAAGGAGCATTATCAGTTAGCTTTGCTAAATTTAGAAGGCAACTCAGATTCCTCACTCACCTTTCTTGCCTGAGAAGGCTTGATCTTAGTTGCAATGAATTTATGGGAAGCCTTACATGTTTTTTTTTATTGGATTGCTTTTTTTTTGTCTGTTTAAATGTTGGAGTGATGTGTAATGACCCTTAGGTAAATATTTATGTAAAAATAGTCAGATGCAAACTATTGTAACAGATCTCAACCAAAATGATTATATCGAAAATATCCACAACACACATTCATATGGATTGCTCATATAAACTAGCTGAAACAAAGTATCTCATTCAAATAACGATGTTTGTTAAAAATGAAGATTTCAATGATCACAAATATTTTCAGAAAATACTCGAAATATTGAAACGCCAAAATTTTGAGATCTTTCTAATTGCTGAAGTTCTCCAACTTGAAGTGCAGATGCAACCTTTGTGTGAAGCTTCTCTTTGGAACCCAAAGAGGTTTCATCCTTCAAACACCAGGAAACCAATGGGATTTTGTCCATTGATCTCCATAACTTAAGGGTTGTCATCCTCAAATCCAACAGGTGAACACAAGTGCTTGACTTTGCAATTTAGTGTTTGTTAATATGATGTCCAAAGGTGATCTGAATTGATGAAGTTGTTCGTCTTATATAGAGATTGAAGGCCTAGTGTGGGCTCAAAGTTTCCTGCCATTTTATCACATTCAAATTTGAGCCCATTATTGGCATTCTTGGTCAGCCATGGCAGTAGGTAGGTGAAGTCCTTCGTTCGAATGGTGGGGTTTTGCAAAAATGCATGCCTGAGTGAGGGCTTTGAGGAAATGCATAATAGAAGGATGCAATGGTTGGAGGGAGCAGGAATTAGCAGTTGGCAATACTGAGTGCATGGGTAAGCAAAAGTCTATGGATCCACAAACAAGGGAGCTGGAGGTCGGTGATTGGGGTTTTGGAATCTTGGATACTAACGAGGAAGTAGGAAATGGCAGAAAGGTATGTCAGTATGAGAATGTCCAAAATCCTGCCCAAGTCTAGACAATGGCTTAGACATCGTCATGCTTAGGATAAGGGACATTACATGACGAGATGCCAAGGCATCCCCAATTCTGACAAAAAAAATAAATGGATTTTGAAGTTCTGTAAAAATAAGGGAGATTAGGGGGACCTCTCGTCCCCATCCCTTGAGTCCCTGGGAACATTGAGATATACATCTCCTAGTAGTTGGATGAGGATAGAGATACATAGGCTACCAATTTGCTGATATGTTCTGTGCCATTGTTTAAAGAAACCAACTATCTCAAGGAGCTCCTATAATTCTGCCAACATGCCTCAAGACAAAAGATAAATCAATCCAAATCTACCTTAATTCAAAGAAGAAAAGTACCTTGTATCATATCTTGGCTTCCTGATTTGCTAGAAAAAGAGCACAACATTATGGGAAAATGTAAAGAGGAAATCAACAAGAAAATTAAACAAGGGGGGAAATAGGTGCAGGTAGAGTTCAGTTAGCTTATGTGTTTTCCAATCTGATCTGCTCTATATGATAAATCTTCTTGCCCTTCCTAATAGTATTGCCCTTCCTAATAGTATTGAACAGAACATCAATAATATCCAAAAAAGGTTTTTGTGGCAAGAAACTAACACAACATTCAAGCATCATTTAATAGCAGTCTTCTGGGTTCAGATTTTCAAACAGTAAGTGCTTGTTAGCTAGCATGGACAAGCCAACCAACATACATTTGGAAGTTGGTTTCTCCCCACAGTGAAACAAAACTTAAAAAGGATTCAAGAACATCCTGTAAAGGTTGACTTGACAAATAGATAATGGAAAGGCAACCAATTTTGGGGGAAACAGTTGGAATGAACAACCAACTTTTGACATGGAAGAATTGAAAGACCTCAGGGTATTGCTTCAATCACACTGATTGGTTAGCATGGTAAATTACCTCCAACAAACAGAGAATAGGAAAAACCAATGGAATGTATATTCAATAGAAATGCATAAAAAATTTCAACCAATCTATGTATAGATTCGTACATGGATTTTTAGATCAAGATTAATTAATTTGTCTATGAATTCAGAGCAAATAGACTGGAGTGACACTCCAACAAGAGAATGTACTGCTCCTTCAGTATATCCTGCCTCAAAAAATGAAGTTCCATTCGTGCCACTATTTTGAATCATATATAATCATCAGCCGTAGGATGGCCTAAAATAAAGCATTTTCTGTGGAT
>VDFB02208514.1:0-14851 GCA_007258455.2 Sequoia sempervirens | reverse complement strand
ATGGTACACCTAAGGTTATTGTTAGTGATCATGATCCTATCTTCACTAGTCACTTTTGGAAAGATTTATTCTCATGTTTGGGTACTCAATTGGCTCATAGCTCTTCATACCATCCTCAATCAAATGGGAAAACTGAGGTTGTTAATAAGTGTTTGGAAGGATATCTATGTTGTTTCACTTCAGAGAAATAATCTCAATGGGTATATTGGCTACCACTTGCAGAATGGTGGTATAACACTTCTTTTCATAGCTCGTAAAAAATGTCTCCATTTTTGGCACTTTATGGATATCATCCTCCTTCCATCACTTCATCAATAAAGGTGTCACCAAGAGTTTAGGCAGTAGAGGACCACTTTCTTCATCAACAACAGGTACTTTTAGGACTTCCATATGAGAATGATTCATAGTAATAAAATCAGCCGAATAATAAATAAAACCAACATCGGAAGGTAAAGATGTAAATGCCCCGCCATGCAACCCCAAAGGAACAAACATACAAGCATTTAAGGCACAATTTTTTTTTAAAGAAATAATATGCAACAACATACATCACATGAAATGAACAATATAAGTACAACATATAACAAAGTTCCTTGGGGTCACATAGTTGCATCACTTTTCATAACACCATCTTACATTACATGAGGGATAGACATACACCCACTCAAATGACCCGAACATGGATCATGCAATAACAATACGAAGATACATTGCTTCAAGGTTTACATCAATACAATATTGTTTCCCAACATCTATGGGAAGAATATAATAACATGGAAAGATAAATCTGAAATTGAAGGAATACAAAGCTATAAGCTGGATCGAACTCTGACATAACTTAGAATTCACTGCAACAGGTACAACTTTGCGCATCTCGACCTTCGGATGGGGACCCAATGGGGTGCGTAGCACGTTCCACCCGACCACCCCCGTGCTTGGAGTAAACAAGAAAGATCCTCACCCAAGAAGTCAAAAGAACCAAAGATAAACAAGACTCCACAAAAGAGATAACAAATCACAAGATATTAACCCATAACATTGCCAACACATAACCACAACAAGAGTAATAAAATGTCCAACAAGAATCAATCGCCAATATTATAGATCAACACTAAACAACTATAAGAGGTGCCGACAACAATAGAATCCAAAACTCTCCAAATGAGATTGCAAAATCATCCAACAATAAATATCCAAGGGCACCTTTCATCCACATCAATAAACATCAACAATACTAAAACTATAAGAGACAACTCCAGAGGCAACAGAACAAGAGAGACAAAGGGCATAGTGGGAGAGTGTCATCGCATGGCCTTATATGAATTCGCCAGACTACCTATCACAAGGTGCCGCCTCCATCTATACATGGATTATCCAGACAACCTAGCTCAAGGAGCCGCCTCCATCTATGGTTATCCAGACATCCTATTTCAAGGTGCCGCCCCATAGGGTTGCTCATGCGGAGCCACTTACCTTTCACAAAGACAAGGTAGTGACCTTACCAACCAGGTCTTCCCACCCATCCTTAGCCTTTGAGAGCGCTAACGGTAGGGGTGAGGTGCATGTTTTTATCTTGTTATGTGTTAACTAACCCAACCCACTAGATACATTAATTAGGTTATCACTTATTTATGGAAACTCTTTCAAGGGTGACCACTTGTACTCTAGCCCCAAGAAGAGCCACTCTCCCCTACGGTTACTCTAAAATCACAGAAACCAATGGGTGTACCTCAATCCTCAAGACATAAAGAAATTCATTATAAAACATAACACATGAGGCACGGCCATCTCGTGACTCTCCAAGCATCAAAACCCATATACAAGGAGGTACCACCCACACAAAATCCATGAGGTATAAAGATAGACAAGAAAGGTGCAACAACAACAAACGTGCACCCACACACCATTTTCCCTAGCCCCTGGAGGTACATCAATATCTACCCAAGAACCAAAATAACTCAATATGCCAAATCAAGTCATACTTTCAAACTTGTACAAAAGTTCAACCTGAATTAAACATAAGGCAAATCATATACAAATTTCCATCACACAAAGTCAAACAAGATAAATCAACTCATGCAATTAAAATTACACATCATAACACCCCTTTATTTTGAATAAAATAGGAAGTTAAGGACAATCACATAAACCCCGAAATACACTATACCAAGTAAATCACAATAACTAGTAATCACAAAACCATCACCTCCACATTCTATATCAAAACATTTAACAAACAATAATACTAACCAATACATTTATTCAAATTTACTGATTTCAAAGGCATACTAAAGAATCAATTTACATATTATTTAAACATCATTGTAAAATCATTTAAAATAATAAAAGAAATCACACTATATAAATTACAAACCATTTCTAAATAATAGCAAATATGAACATAAACGTATTTTGTGGATGTCTAAATACCAATTACTCTCTAATAAAAAATATATTTCATTGATTTTCAAATAAATTATTTATTTATATATTTTAATTTCCTCTTATCTATTAGCTAATTTAATTTTCACTCTATGAGAAAAAACTTCCATAAATTACTTAGAAGGAAGGAAATCTGAAAGGAAAGCATAATATTATTTTATTTTCTTTTGTTTAAAATAAAACATATTTCTTTCCTAACTCTAAAACTAAGTAACCATATAAATGCATAGAGCCCAACCATTTATCCACAAAACAATAATATTCTCCTTTAATATATATGAATACATATCTAAAACTATTTAGTTTTTAATTTACAACTCACCAACTTCGTTAGACCACTAACCTAAATCATTTTTTTTTCCATAATTCAATTTCTTAATTACTAACTTAACATAATATGCCATTCCACAATAAGACTCTAATGACAATAATCTTAACTCAACCAATTGATCAATTCTACTATTAAATGATCATGAAGGACACACCCAATATTAACTATCAAAATATTATCTAATTCACAAAGACATAAACTTTGCTATGATTAAAATCTTACTATGATAAATAGAATGTAGTATAGATACCATTATTTTCATAAAAAAAATATTTAATGAATCATTGAATATTTTCAAAACTATTTACCGTGCGTTATATATTTTACTTCCTAACTTAAAGGAATTCCACCAAATAAGACTTCTATTTCAATTCTATTTTATTTATTTATTTACTTTTTTAATCACGATATAAGACTATTTTTACAAATGTATATAGATACACACACAAAAATATATATATAAAATCTAATTGGTCACTACACAGAGAGAACTATCAATTGCCAAATAGATTACAGTCAGTAGTGTCTCCTAGAATGAAACGGCTAAAGGCAGAGGGAGTCATCACTATGTCATCTAAAATAAGGGAAAGAGCCAAAGAAAGCGAGATTAAAGAGGACACAGTTGGATTGAGCTCCATAAAAAGACACACGCCTTTTGGGAAGGAGACAGGTTACATCCACCAACATGAGAGATCTATGCAGTGATGGAAAGAATGGCTTGGCGAGTGGAGACAACAGGTATTTCTAGATTCAAGACCTTTACTCAATGCTATGAGGAGAAGAAGATAAGATCATTTATCTGCCACCATAGGAAAAACTATCAATTTCCCTCACACTACAATTGGGGTTGCTAATATCCTTCCGGTATGATCTGATTACAAAGCTACAACCAGACTAATCTCCACATTTATTGCAAGAGAAATTGTTTTGTCTAGTTTCAGATGATCACAAAAGAATGGCAGCGGCGACAACACCATGCGGATCTTGCAAGGCCAAAAGAATAAGAAGATTAAAACACACAGTATTAACAAGGAACAAGCCATTGATTAAAATTGTAGACCCAGGGTAGGTAGACGCCATCACCAACGAAGGACACAGGAGAGACAGCGCTATTGTATAGAAATCGAGTTACCAGGCATGCAGACTCTGCACAAAAAGGATTGCGCAAGGAAGCTCTCAAACACTTTGAATCAAGGGTGCACTCAAATTCACATTCTAGCATTGTAAGCTTTGCTTGTGTTCTAGGCATACGCAGTTAAGTAGTTTAGTGGATGAGGACTGCACATGCCTCACACCTCAGTAACCTTTATTGCATTACATATTCAATTAGTCAATAGGCGTATGCAGCTGAAGGGAGAATGTACGCCTACAACCCAAGCCACAGTCCAAGCAAATATCGATTCTAGAAAGTGGTTTCAATTATCACTGCACACAAAGTTTTGTTTTCAATCGATTTTGAACAAATACAAAAATCTTGTGGAGAATATCGATGATGCTAAATAAAGCAATCGGAAAGATGGGCTCACACACAATTAATGGGAAGGTTGTATCAGATAACCAACTGTAATGAAGAGACGTCAAACAACAAACAACATGCAAGGGAAAACACAAATCGATTTCATGGAGAGTTATATCACATTCTAAGGGTAACTCTCATGCTAACAAAATGATTGTGGTAAAGACATAACCATGCTTATTGACACGGTAAACAAAACTCGCAGACATGCTAGAACACAAGAATTTTGAACTCCAATCAAGAACCAACGATATACAATTCAACCCATTCATTAACATCGCAGAATTAAAACTTAGAAATGATGGAACCTGGCTTTCGAGGTTTGGCAAGTTGGAGATCCAGCACTGAGATCACGCCTCCCTCTCTCCACCACGAGCTTCCTCAATCTTTCTTGCAGAGCAAGTTTGTTTTTTTTTTTGAAACTCCACCGAAAAGAATCCCCAAAATCAATCAACAAGGATCCATATATACCAAAAAGGTGACCCACAATCATTTAAAAATCCCAAAAATCTAAAAGAAAGAAAACACAAAAATCTCTTAAAAAAGAAAACTATTTTACTTTATTTAAACTCATATCAGCTTTATTTAAAACAATATTACTTTTCTAAAATTAAATGATTGTCACTATCCTTTCATGATAACAAATTATCAATCATAGAATTTGATATAAACATCACTTAAAAACAACTTAGCCTATTATAGATTTATTTTATCTATTTATTTATTTATCTATTTTAAATAAAACCAACTGGATACTTTGATTTCTTTTTCAACAAATTAGGCAATATTTTCTCAATAAAACAAGTTTCCTAATTAAGCTCCAATCACAAGCCGTGCATGTGCATACTTTTGTATTTTATCCTCTTTTCCCTACTTTTACAAATCTGCTTGAAAACAAATCCTCCTTATTTCTTTAATTTCTTATTTTATTTTAATCAACCTTGAAATTCAATTTTAATATCCAATTTATTTAATCATTGCTAATTTAATTAATTGAGTAAACCATGCTATCAAAATATTATGTTTATCGATGAGCCATTAACACACTAATCCACGATAACACAAATAGACACCTACACAATTATCTAGATGGACTACGATGGAGGTGCACTACAGAGAAGTTTTGAAGTTGGGGATTAGGTCTTCTTGTGATTACAGCTTATAAACAAAATATCACTAAAGCAACAAAAATAATAATAATAAGTTATCTCCAAGATATTATGGGCCATACCTCAAATCGCAAAAGATCGCGAGGTTTCCTACAAGCTTTTCAGAGTCTCCACCAACAACAAAGATACATCCATTTTTTTCATGTTTCTTGTTTGAACAAGGTAATTGGGCATAATATTCCAACTCAAACAACACTCCTAGAGCTCGATGAAGAAGGAAGAATCATTTTGGAACCAGAGTGCATTCATCAAACATGCACAAAGAAGCTAAGGAATAGAACTCTCTTTGAGTATCTCATCCAATGGAATAATTTACCAGTTGAAGATGCCACTTGGGAGGATGAGGAGTTCATTCAAAAAAATCCAAACTTGATTAGCATTAAGGACAATGCTTCTTTTAAGAAGGGGGCATGCTATGCCCTTAATACTGGTGTACATTAGGTTATGAATAGTCAGCTTGTAGCTATCTTAACTCTTAATTAAGTCATGTTATCATTATTATATTATTATTTAGTTCATTGGGTCGGCCTAGGTGATATCCTAGACATAAATAGGTATATATAGGAGGTTGTGAGTCTTATTTCATCATCATATTGTGAAGTGTGTTCTCATTAGAGATATTTGGAGGTTTTCCCACTCGAAGTGGCTTGTTATTCTCAGTTATTATCAAGTATTTGTAGTATATTTCATATCATATTCTTCTATTTGTGCAAGGTATTTCATAACATGTAAATATTGGAAAATATTTATTGTAGAACAAGAGGCTAGTTTATAGTAGGGGGTGAATATTTTGATGTAGGATTTAATCAAGAATAAAATTCATAGAGTACATTATAATAAAAATATATATTTGAAAGGCATAAATAGATGGATAGATTAATTAAAGCAAAGCTATGTGTGCAATAAAAAATATGAATATGGTTTATGTAGAAATTTTTTTACATCTCTACATTTATTTGGTGCATTGTACAACATTTTAAACCCCATGTTATAGTGCACTTCTTTATTGTCATGTGACAAGCAATGCACCAGAGATTAAAAAGTATTTGAGATTGATTTTTGCATTTTCATATCAATTATTTTTAGTTAGAAGTTGATTGTGGAAATGCAAAATAAAACTGTAGGTCGTCTTCATTATTTACAATGTATCCATTACTTGCAATCTCAATTAATTAATTATCAATGATTTTAATAAGTAATATTAGGAGAATGATTTTTGAATAAAATTTTTATTAATAAATAACATTTTTTCAATTGAATAAAATTTAAATTTGTAAATTATTAGTTTTGTTAATAATAATATTTTTTCTCCAAAATTTAAGGTATTATATATTTTAGGTTAATAGTGTCTATATTTGATGTTTTTGTATAGGTTAATCAATTGTTTGATTGATTAAAATGGGAAAATGCTTTTTGTGTTCCAGAATGAGAATTTAGCAGTTGCAAAATGGCTATCAAGTTGTGCATCATGTGCTATATTCCTAAGATCAAATTAACAAGTATGATTTTGAAAAAGTAATTCCATTAGCATAGTTATGTCTTTTATTAGTAAGATAGAATAAAAAAGTATTCTTTTAGAAAGATATTTTTTTATTTGAATATTAGTTATAATGGTGATCACAAATGGGTTTTGCAAAAAGTAAAGATGTTATAAGTAGTATCAACTCTATAATTTTGGGACTGCGATGGAATGACACACATACTTTGTAAAGGTATTTTAATTGAATTAGAAGGTACACATTGTTTGGAGGGAACATCAAAAAGATATCACTAAATTTATAAAACAATTTGTGTAGACATGTATATATGTAAGAACAAATGTATGGCATTAAATGTAAAATGAAAAAACTGATGCTTGTTTGCCTCCCTACCATATTGGCATAATGAAGGTGCATGGACTATATCTAGAGCCCCAATCAAGAGAAGAATGAAACATGCACGGGAGATACTGTGGACATTCAGAATACATTATTATTTTAATTGAATTAGAAAGTACACCTTATTTTGAGGAAATATGGAAAACATAATAGTAAATTTGTAGAATAATTTGTGCATACGTGTATGTATGTAACAACAAAAAAAGGCATGAAATGAAAAACCAGAAAACCCATGCTCATTTTTTGCCCTACCATACTGGAATCATGGAGCTGCATGGACTCTAGCCAAACCCCCAAGCAAGATAAGGATGAAACACCCATGGGAGATGTTGTGGAGTTTCATCATACATCATACATCATACAATAGGAATCTTTGGAAAACTTTATTGTTTCCATATATAATATATGATATTGTTATCTTCTCTTTGGTGTGGCAACTTGAAAGGAAAAACGTAACATGGTTTTTGAATCCCTTTCCATGCTTAAACCTAGTTCCTACAAACAGAATACAAAGGTATGTTAGTGGAAAACCGAGGCAAATAAAAAAGGAAGGATGGCTATGTGTAGGATCATGATGGGCCAAAAAGTGGCAATATAATGGGTATGTGTAGAGTTTGTGGTTGATAACTTTTTTTTACCCTAAATTGATGAAACAAAAAGGGGTTTTAAGGAGATTCTCAGCTTTCACCAATATAAATTATGCTTTACTTTGAATTTAATAAATAATTATTCTAGAATTCATTTTTCTATTTGAATTATGACTAAAGTCTTGATTAGGTAGGGTGATTGAAAAACATCTATGGCTTTCAAGCGATATCATTTTTGAATTTGAAACATGTGTGTCACATTTTATACTTCCACTTGCCAGGCATAAATAAATAAATTGGATTTCATGAAGTTTGACCAAGTTAAGGTGGTCCAGACCTCACGATTTTTATTTTATATTTTGAAAGAGTTGGCAATAAAAATTCATAATTAATTATTTACTTTGGAAAAAAGGTACGAAAAAAATATCTATCACATTGGGGACGAGAATATCTATTTATATCTAAATATTATAAAAAAAATATTATCATTTTATTTGTGGTTCAAGATTGGTCAAGCGGAGACACCTGCTTCTTATTTTTTTTCCACTGAAATTTAAAGTGCTACCACATTTGAAATTTTAAATTTTCACCAAATAGATTTTTTTTTTAATCAAGTAGAGTAGTTTAGAAACTACATTCAATTTGCTACATATTCTATTCTTACATATTTTTGAAATAATATAGGTATCTTATTCAAATTTTTATGTCAAGTTTCTAACTCATTTTTCTAAATTTTCATGCCACTTAAAGGCACGTTTCCATGATGATCTGCACATGCAGGATAGCGAGCAAGTATGCTGATGAAATTGCATATATACAATGTGAGCACAAAATAGTGAATAATTTTGCAATTAGTTAGCAGGGTGTTTTATTGACAATGAGAAAGTATCATGCCCATGCTGTTGATTACATTGTTTAACAAGTATGAGTTGCATTGGTAGTGATTGCTACCATAATAGTGGTTTACAATTTAAGGAGGAGGCCCGATTTTTACTGAAATCATATTTTTAGAAAATATGTGTTTAAGCCTTGAAGTTCCATTTAAATAATTCCAATTAAAAATGGTTTGATCAAACCCCCTTAAATCAAACCCCTTGGATAGAACCCCATTAGTTTTAAACCATACCTATAATGGAGTCTCCTCTACCCCTATCAAAATGCTAATAAAAAACCGCTTTTGATTTACCTTTTGGGGATCAAATAGATTCATTTAAAATTTATGTTTTGCATTTAGTCCTTATTATAAGCTTCCAAAAAGGTATAATTTTAATTAAATTTAATTCGATTATTAAATTTATTTTTTATTTCTTGTGAATGTAGGTTTTTCATCGAAAATCAAGCTCTCTGTTCTACACATGTGGAAAATAGCAGATTATCAAAAAAATTTAAAATATTAGTGCAGATATTGAAGTCCTTGATCCAACAAAGAAAAAAAAAGAATTGAATTTACGATACATACAAAAAAAAAGTTATCGTTATCACGGTTCGCTATGTGAATTATAGTGGTTTAGTTACAAACTTGATTAAAGAAAAAATATTTAAAAAAAAACTATCTACCCAAGTGGAAGCACTATATATCGATGTTACAAATCTAAATTCGAAAGAATTAGAATTTTATCCTTCATGGAAAAAAAAGTTGTGTTATACGGTGAACGTCACTTTTTAAAAATGCTATTTTTTGAAAAATTAGTTTGAGGGAGATGGAAAAAAGTCTGTCAGTTCGAAATTTTTGAGAAAAAATAATATATTTAGTTTGTATCATCTTCAAATTCCTCATGGTTTAGCTGCTATAGGTGCCGAAATTGAAGATTTAGTTAAAAAAATATATTTCAATGTCAATTTGGCCAAAATTGTAAGCCACTATTGTGGGATCACCCTAAGTCGTTACAAGCATGAAATAATTTGGAAATAGAGGTGTACAATACACTAATTTTCTTGAATGCATATTTATATTTCTATAGGAATCTAAACAAAATAATATACATATAAAATAAAAGAGGCTAGCAATTGTCTTATATTAACATGTTTCATGATATTGTTGTGCCCTCATTTTTTTAACTATAAATAACATTTCATGATGTTCTTTTCCACTCATCTATTTGGAGCTACCTCTAACAGAGTAGTCTATTGTTCTTCTACCAAGGATTTTTTTCTAATCTTTAAAATTATGTAATCTTTAGCGTTAGTGTAGTGTCCCTTCGGTTCATTCACCCTCGAATACTGAGTGAGTTGTTTATTTGTGTCTTGTGACATCATGTTGACTTTATTGTTTGACATTTAATTTAATGGATCACATTTATTAGCTTTACTCTCACTTTTGGGGAAATAAATTATATAGTAGGGATAAATGGTTGTTTTTTAATCTCTATCATTTAGTTATATCTTCCTATAAATTAAAAGAAAATGTTATTCAATTTAGAAGAAAACATAGATTACCTTATTATGTTTTCTTTGAAAGCAAAAAGATAATAAAAGATTTGATTTAGAATTTAAATTGGAAATTTTATTTAAATAGGAAGGTATTTGTGGATATACATATATACATACATATATACAATATTTATTTGTATATAATAAATTATAAAAGTTAATAAGAACAATATAAGTCCTTTTATTTCATCCATAGATTATTAATAAAGTAAAATTATTGTATATACTTCCCTTGGCTAAACTTGCACTTTTATTGCTAGTAAAATATAACCAACCAAGATTTACTTATAGTGATGAGATACTTAAAATTGAAAATATAGAATATTATCATAAATTTACTACTTCCAATGATACTCGTTTCCAAATTAATAGTTTAATATAAATGTTAATTAAACTATTATGACTAGTAATTTACTTGTGAGTTATTGATTTCAATTGTATTACATTATCATCACTTGAACATAAATATTCACAATATTGATTATATATATATATATTTTAAAATCCTTGTACAATATTGTAACATTATCACTAAAATATAAAACGAAACTTGGACTTCTTAAATGTAACAATAGTTTTTCTTAATTGAATATTGAAAATCAAAACTTTCTAATCTTTGGACAGACAAAATTTTAGAGTTAGTCGATAACTAACATTCAATTCATTCACCCCTTCCCTGGTTAAGTAATCCATGCAGGTAACTGTGATGGCACTCGACACATCTATTCCGTTCTTTATTGATCATGCAACCCAATAATTATTTGTGCTTAAATTTGGTAACTCTAAAGGCGTTTACAGCTCTTTAATAAAGATGAAATATAGATATCTGAGCATTCTCCACTTACAAGGGGACATGCAATAAAAATTCAGGGGAATATAGGTGCAATAGAAGATCTGATTTAATACCTAAGAGCAAATTGTATCCTACAATAATTACAACCTCTCAAAGCACATTTCCTAAGGTGGTCTGTCAAAACACGTTCCTTGTCTATGCGTCCATATTTTGCATGCATATCTGCTAGGGCAGTTGCATGGAGAACATCTGACAAATTCCTCTATGTTACACACTAGGAAGGGCCCCATTATGATGGGGCGTCTAGCGGGAATGGAAATTTATCTGCCTCAAGGCATCCAAACCAAAAATCACTACCAGATCACGGGAACTCCCTCGGGTAATATTGAGGTTGGCTGCACCTTTTCTTCAGAAACAAGAAGAAGAATAGCTTAATTACCAATATATTTGGATGCAGAATTATATGCTCTTTATATGGTGGTTTGTGCTTACTCACTAATATTTTATTCGCACTTGTTCTTTAACTTTTTTTTTACCAAAGGTTTCTTTCCGGCCGAATAATTTTCTCAGCTCCCAATTAAAAGTTCTTTCTTTTAAAGTGTATTCTTGTGCTTCTAAGAAATTGTGAAAATATAGTGGGATTCGAATATAAGGAACTGAAATTCATTATGTTTTGCTAAATCAGACTTCTTTTGTAATGTATTATGCAATTTTGAACTTTTACTGATCTTAGAACAGTTTGCCTGCCTGGCGTATACTTCTTCACCTTGCATACATGTCTTCTAGGGTGGTTGCAACTTCTTCATCTAACAAATTTTTCCCCTACCATTATGCTTTGATGGATTTCCATGCCCTGTTTCAAAGCTCTCATTTCTGCACAGGCAGAAAGGATGCTGGCAAAGGTGGTGAAGTTGGGTTTACACCTGCAACCTTGGACAGCCTTTCTGGCAACCTGGCTCAGCTGCACACTTGAACACAGAAGAGAGTGGATGCTAGTTAAGCTCTCGATTCCATTCACAATCTGTCACAGCCGCAAGAATGGAGCAAAGAATGTTGTAGAGTTTTAAATAATCTTCCTGATATCGCTGGCAACCTGTCACTTATACAGTGCTTGAAAATAGAATGTTGTAGAGGTTTAAATAATCTCCATGATACCATTGTCAGCCTGACTTAGCCGCAACACCTGAACATAATAGGAAGTTTAAATGTTTAAATTAATAACCTGCTGACTTTACACCTATCAATTGCGTTTGCTTGAAAGTTTCTTAAGCCTTTTTAGCTTAATCCATTCTGTGCATATCCTGCAGTCTGGGATTCCATGAGACCGCAATTTTCTTTTGAGGCACTCTTTCATACAATTCGCGTGCCCTGCCTGTCTTCCACACCTTGCATACATGTCTTCTAGGGCGATTGTAACTTTTTCATCTAATAATTTCCCTACCATTATGCTTTGATGGTTTTCCTTACCCTGTCCCAAAGCTCTCATTTCTGCACAGGCAGAAAGGATGTTGGAGAAGGTTGTGAAGTCGGGTTTACACCTACAGACCGCTTTCACTTGAAGGTTTCTAAAACCTTTTTCTTCAAATCCATTTACTGCATATCCTGTAATCATGGCACCCCATGAGACTGCATTTCTCTGAGGAATTCTGTCAAAAAGCTCACACGCCTTTTTCGTGTTCCTCATTTAACACCCATATCTACCATGGTAGCGTAATTACAACGTCTAACCAAAATTCTGCTTCCCTTATACTTGATGGATTATTGCTTCATAGTTTTCACATCTTGCATATACATTCATCTATCTTGTGTCATAATGGGGAAACTTTATATTAATAAATTTAGATAATAGTCTCCCTTTTTCTTTTAATGAGCCATCATCCTTGTTAGATCCATAGCATTTTTACTTAGTTATAAATAGGATTCTGCCATCTAAAAGTAATCATTCTATAATTTGGATATGAGATTACTATTTTAACATAAGTTGCTATTTTGTTAAGTTATTTGGTAGCATCATTTGGTTATCATACAATCTTGTATGCTGAGAGGTATAGTGATTGTGATTATTTATTTGTTGATTGGCTTCAAGTATAGAATATGTAATGAGAGCATTTTCAATTCAATGACTAATAATATTTTAAGCTATATATAACCATTGGCTAATCCTCTTAATCATGTTATATCATAATCTTTGGATTAATCCACAGCCATAAGTCTAATAATCTATTTAAGTTATTTAATAGCTATCTTCATCCTAGATAATATATGATTACCCTATTTATGGAGTGGTCTTGTATTAGTATTATGATTTTGATAGTTAAATTATTATAACTAGGCGGTTACTATTAGTTGTGTTATTTATCAATATTGCATCAAGAGGATAAAATTGACTCATTTGTTATCTGAAATTTTTATTCTAAAATTAATAATTTGATAAGTTGTAGTATATATATATATATATATATATATAGGAAATACATCTTATATTGTTTCAGACATTAACGTAAAATTTATAGTTGTATTACCAATGAGAAAATGTATTTAATAATATTATTGATAATAGTAAAAGGTATTTTACCCCGCGAATAATGATTTTAATATTACTAGAAGTAAATCTAGAATTCGGTTAATTTAGTAAAAGAGTAAATGTATGTTGGTTGGGTAATCTTCATGGATAAATAATATTGACATAGGGTTACTGATAAAGTTAAGTAATTATAATCACAGCCTTTGACTTATGGAATTTAACATTTAAAAATAAAAGATTATAGATAGAAAGTGCAATATTAAAGTGAATCCTCATTAATATAAATGCAAGCTAATATTAATTTGTTAAGGGAAATTTAGAGTGGTAATAGACAATTTATATTATTTCTTGGAAATAGAATTTAAATAGAAATCAATTTGAAGAAGTCATCTAGATGAGATAGGGTGCTTTATGGCTTTGTTTATATAAGTGTATAAAAATGTGTTTATACCATGAGTTAAAATAAAAAGCAAATTCGTTGGTGAAAATAGAGATAATTTTATATTTTATCTATATAATTCTTTAAGTATCTAAATGACTTCCTCATGGTCAAATAAAATATAGTGAAATGGTATAGGATGTTTATTACATATAATGAATGATTATGAAAATGTAAGTAGTTATAGGAAAGTTAAATTAATCTTGTGTTAGATGCTTAGCGAGATAGTTGTTAAAATACATTTCTATAATTCTCTTAACTGTTTCAAATGATTTCTCGATGAGTGAAAGAGTAACATAGTAGGCTCCTATTCATTTTGTCTTAAATTGCTCCTCATAGTATTAATCATTGTAGACTTTAAAAGATTAGGATTGAGTGTGTATGTTGATAAATATATATATAGGTGTGATTTTCATATGGTTTTGTTCATTACATAGATTAGGGAATAATGAAGAGATTTAAGGAAATTTAATTTAAATAATGAAGTATCCAAGTTGTGATGGATAAATTAATTAGATAATTGTAGTACTGTAATGATAAGTTGTAAGTTAGCATGAAGGTTCGTACTAACTAGTTAATAGTGAAGATTGTCTTGTGTAATCCATAGAATGAATATTAGGAGCATTGCATGTTTGAGTAGTAGTTTGAGTTAGCATATAGCAATGTTATGGTGTAAGTTCGTGTCTGAGGTAGTCACCTTTGAAAAAAAACCTAGAGGTTATACTCTATGAGGGTGAGTCAAT
>VDFB02208513.1:0-10750 GCA_007258455.2 Sequoia sempervirens | reverse complement strand
TCAAATTTTATGAGTAGACTCCTAGAAAGACATTGATCGTGATAGGATACTGCTTCTGTGTGACTCACACGATTTGCCCTACTTTTTAGGAAACCCTAATTTCTCTGCATGCTCATCCGTAGGCCTCTGTTTGATTTCGTTGTCGTTGCATGTTGTTTAACTTTGAAAGTTGAAGTGCCCGTGACATCCTGCCTGCTAAATATGGACCTGCTAAAAATAGTAGGTGCCTGAAAAAGTGACCAACTGACTGTTGAGCTTGTTTGCATGCAATACTGCCTGAGAGATCTCAAAAAACCCAAGAAAACCCAAAAAATTTGTTTGCATGTGGGTACTCGCTAAAAATAGAAAGTCGTCAGTTTTACTTGCATGACATATCATCCTGAAGCTCTCGAAAAACCCAAAAAGACTATGCTGACATACATTGAAAAATCCAACATGCAAACCCTAAAAATCACTTCCGAAGCTAGGATTGTTAAAAATAGAAAGTTGTCCTTTTTCGCTCAAGTTTTGCAAGCGAGGAGCTCTAAGGGCTCTAAGTGCAATGTAGCAATCAAAATTTGAAAACCCTAAGAAATAGGTCCCAAATTTGGTACTTACTAAAAATAGTAAGTTGTTAGAATTCAGTGAAAATTTAGTGGGAACTTGCCTGAAGCCTCCTAACTGCAATGCTAAGCTCAGATTTCAATTAGCCAACTAAATATGACCTCAAAATAACTTGAAGGATGAAAACCCTAATTTGTCAAGATGCTCTCCAGACTTGATCAACATTCCAATCCAGGTCAAAAGATAGGTACATCATCAGAAAGATAGAACCAACAGAGAGACATACGTAAGACCAAAGCCAAAAGACCCGAACAAAGCAAAATTTAGGGGGTCTCCATTTGCAATGGGGCGATGTGTGAAAAGGTCACAACATCAGTGATTATATCATACTGATAAGTGGTTCTCATCAAGAGAATAGCCACATTAGTGATTGACCTCAATTGAAGTAGAAACATAGCAATAGATGCTTCCCTTTGAGAGTGTAACCCTTTTAATTAAAGAGCTATTCAAAGTAGAGTCTTGTCAACAATGTGACTTTGTTTCAAGAGTGTAAAGTAATTAACCAAGTAGCTACTTTAACAAATTAGGTAATCCCACCTACGTTTCCATACATATAGAATTCCATAAACTCAAGTGATTTACTAAACCACATGGGCGATTCTCAAACTCAATATTCCCTCCCCAATCCTGGGATCAACAATCCTAGGAGTAGACACTAGCTATCCTAGTTAAATCAATAACCTAGCCAAGAGTAACACATAAGCTACTCATGTTCAATCATATCTAGTATATAATACCTATGATTAACACCAATCTCCAAATTTGGAGTACATACAAGCACATCATAAAACAATGATAGAAGCTTCCAATTCCTTTACAAGCAATGCTACTTTCCCTAAATGCAAGTACTCATAATAGACAATTCAAAGCAATCATGGAGAACAATCTTTCAAAACTAAAACAATAAAGAAGAAATATCCTCATGCCTATTTTCGCTTATTCAATCAGTTGACCGCTAGGTAGCTCTCCCAAACAACAACTAGCTTGAATGTAACTTCTCAAGAGACATCACAATAGACCTCTGTGACTCAAGTTGATTAAATATTTAACTCAAATACTATTCTTTCTCAATTGTAACAATACTCTCTCTCTCAAATATGACCTAGTAAACTTACAATAATGAGTGAAATGCTAGTAGAATGCGTCCTCAACAAAAGAGTTTGCTTTGCTATTTATATAGCAGCAATGAGACCTCACATCCTTAAGTTTAGGCATGGATATTGATAGCGATTTCCATGCACAACCTACTCGCACGACTTAACATAAAGGTGGCACAAATATAAGAACTTACTCAACAATTCACAGTTATAGATTGACCTTGTTGATTGATAGCAGTATGAGACTTAAATCAACACATGATTGATATGGTGTAATTTGAATTACTCAAACAATAGACGTCTACAACAAACAAGTTTGAGACGTCACAATAGACCTCTATCACTCAAGTTGATTAAACACTTCACTCAAATACTATTCTTTCTCAATTGTAATAGAGATCTCTCTCTCAAATATAACTGAGTAAACTGACAATAATGCAAAGAGAAATGCTAGTAGAATGTGTCCTCAACAAATGAGTTTGCTCTACTATTATACAACAACGAGACTTCACATCCTTAAGTTTAGGCATGGATATTGACAACAATTGCCATGCACAACCTACTCACTCGATTTAGCATAAAGGTGACACAAATATAAGAACAAACTTAGCAATTCATAGTTATAGATCGACCTTGTTGATTGATAGCAGTATGAGACTTATTCAAATCAACACATGATTAATATGGTGTAATTCGAATTACTCAAAGAATAGACATCTACAGCAAACAGGTTTCTAAAGGTGGTAGAGATACAAGTGATAACTCAGTTAGAACTTGACAGATCGATCTCTATAATGTTGATCATTTCAAAGGAACATGGTAAGTAAGCGTTTGAAAGCAACTAAAACACCATTGACTTCAATGGTTATGCAAGGTGACACTAAGTTTCCATTGTTTTCTACACTCCTGCTATTTATGCACAACTTACATGTTTTACCAAAGACTTGGTCTAAGATAATGCATTTATCTCAATTGTGTGAATTGCCCTTTGTTTTCGTTTTCATTCGGCCTTTGGATGAATTATGAATCGGTTAAAGTTTCTCCTCTAACAACACTTTGAGTATAGATTTGCCCTTGGTATCTTTATCTTTTCTCACTAGAAATTCCCCCAACTGAAATCAAATTCGTAATTTTTAGTAAGAAAATCTTTATTTACATTTTGCAGCTTCGTTGTATCCTGAACAAGAAAAACTAATTTATACAATCGTCTATTTAAATTATTTAATTTATTTTCATTTTAGGCAACTCGTAAACTAGACATAGTAAGAAATAAGCACATGCTTAGATTTTGAAAACTCTCTTACACAAAAAAAGCCATAAAGTCTTAATTTTATTTACAATCATAAGAGTAGTAGCGAACATTGATAAAGAAATCTACCTCTATCGCTGACTTTTTGCACAAATTGAATCAATAGGCGAACGATCGACACCGTACAAACTACAGAACCAATGCCTTCATGTATTTTTGTTGGAAAATATACTTTTCTTGAACATAAATAAATTTTGCTAAATTAAAATTGCATTTCTCCAATGCAATGTACACATATTTACTGTCTTCTGCTTGACCGTAATACTTAATAATATTATCATGAGAATCTAATTTGCTTAAGTTATCAATTTCTCGATCAGTTGTCTCAATACTTTTTTTTTTAGCACATTTGAGAGCAACATTATCTCTTCCTCGTAACTCCCTTGATATATGATTGTGCCATTCTTCCCTTTAACAATCTCTTCTATAAGAGTAAAATTATGTCTTTTGAGCAATTGATTATTCTTCCATATTTTAAAACCAACCAAGATACATGAAAATAAGATGTTGAAATAAAATAGTCACGTAATCTCCATTATGTTTACAATAAGAAAAATGAAGTACTGAGCTGCCAGATGATAAGTCATGGTGCTTTGTAGACTTTTTGAAATTATCTACAAAAAGAATACATTAAATCAATGAAAATTATCTATATTTCATAAACATTTTCAAATATCTACAAAATGACTGTTATCTATATTTCATAAACATTTTCTAAATATGGAAAAATATATTTGAATACATAATGTTTAAAGTTCTTATTATATTTAATAAAACTCTAACTTCTCTCAAATATATGTAATCAAACTCTAACTTCCTCTCTAAAAAATATGTAATGAATTTGATACTTATTAGGAGTAATTGTATCAATTTCATAACTATTAGAATATGGTACGAAAATATAAAACTTTATATTGATGGCCTATACACTACCATATCTCAACGCAACGCAATTTGTTTAACTACATATTAAATTAAAATTAATAAAAATAGAAAAAAAAGTTTTAACTTTAAAATAGTTGATGTGTCATTGTGATAGAATTTAATGGTGTCAATAAGTACTAGAAGTATGCAAGAATACAAGTAGTAATAAAAATTTATCATTTTGTCTGAGTCTAGTAATATTCACAAAATTATACAAGAAAAACATAATTTCAAGTATATTGCAAGATAGTTGAGTTAATTAGTTAGGATAATGTTATTCGCTATTATTTTAGCTAATGCATTTAATAATATTTTAGCATGGAAGTTATAGATTATAGGTTATTAGAGATTTTTTGGCTATATATGTGTTGTTAACTACATGAATTTATTGCTCTTACACATATATAGCAAAAAAATCTCTAAGAACCTATAATCTGTAACTTCTCTGCTAAAATATCATTAAATGCTTTAGCTATAATAATAAGAATAAGATTATCTTGGCTAATTACTCAACTATCTTGTAATAAGCTAGTTTATTACAACGTATTTAAATCTATATTTGAAATTATGTTTTTTCTTGTATAATTTTGTGAATATTACTAGTATAAATTTTTATTACTACTTGTTTCTTGTATGCTTCTAGTACTTATTGACACCATTAATTTCTGTCACAATGACACATCAACCATTTTAAAGTTAATTTTTTTTTTCTATTTTGATTAATTTTATTTTAATAAGTAGCTAAACAAATTGTGTTACATTGAGATATGGTAGTGTATAAGCCATCAATATAAAGTTTTATAATTTTGTACCATATTTTAATAGTATGAAATTGGTACAATTGTTCCTATTAAGTATCAAATTCATTACATATTTTTGAGAGAGGAAGTTAGAGTTTGATTACATATATTTTTGAGAGAAGTTAGAGTTTTATTAAATATAACAAGAATTTTAAACATTACGTATTGAAATATCTTTTTATATATTTATAAAATGTTCATGAAATATGGATAGCACTCATTTTCTATTCATTGATTTATTGTATTTTTTCTTGTAGATAATTTCAAATACTCTACAAAGCACCATGACTTATCATCTAACAACTCAGTACTTCATTTTTCTTAGTTATGAACATAATGGAGATGACATTACATGGCTATTTTAGTTCAACATCTTCTTTTTATGTATCTTGGTTGGTTTTATAATATGGAAGAATAATTAATTGTTCAGAAGGCATAATTTTACTCTTATGGAAAAGATTGTTAAAGGGAAGAATGATACAATCATATATCGAGGAAGTTATGAGAGGGAAGAGACTGTTGCTCTCAAATGTGTTGAAAAAAAGTATTTTGAGATAGTTGATTGAGAAATTGATAAATTAAACAAATTAGATTTTTGTGAGAATATTATTTAGTATTGCGGCCAAACAAAAGATAGTAAATATGTGTATATTGCATTAGAGAAATGCAATTTTAATTTAATAAAATTTATTTCAATTAAAAAAAAGTATATTTTCTAACAAAAAAACATTGAAAGTGAAGTAAAAGATGAGTTCCATCAAAGATTTATGTTAGCAAGAAAGAATAAAAGTATTGACTACGAAAATGATTCTCATTGATCAAACTTTGAATCTACTAAGGTTATAATATTATTAATGTTTTTATAATTATTGTATGGTTTTTCTTTATGTTTGGTAATATATTAAACTTTTTCTTTTTCTTTATTTTTACAAGGGCTTTTTTAACTTCGTTTACTTTCAATTAAAAGATACTAATGGAATATTTTTTGATGCAGGTAAATCATGGAAGGTCTTTCTCACATTCACGAAGAAAAATTAGTCATGGAGATTTGCAACTTGAAAATATTTTGTGAAGTTTGAAAGTGATCATCATCTATGTGCAAAAAATTTTAACTTCAATATCAGTGGCCAATTTTTTTTATTTTTTTTTTCATGCGCCTGGTAAACTTTTTAACGTGACCGGCGGCGCTGGTGCGACACGCCCTCCGGTACCACGGGACGGGGGAGACTAGAACTCGTGACCAGCAGAGCCACAACGGAATTACTTAGCCAACCGAGCTAGGGCCCCCGCCCATATCAGTAGCCAAATTCAACAAGATAAAAAAGTTCAATTATAATAATACTGGTAAGAAGTTCATTATTTTCTATATCAATTTTTTAAAAATTATTATGGGACAGTTGAATTATGCGGCTGGAAAAAAAATCAAATAACACCAAAAATTTAAAGCAATTCAATGATCAAGCAAAATACATTTTACAATATGCTAAGTTTTTCAATTCCATTCCACTTATCAAATTCTCTTTTCTTCGTCTCCTCCATATCTTTGCTCTTTACTCCCCACCGCCCTCTCCTCTTACTCTGCCATTATCAATTGTTCTTATTGAGAGCTGAATTTAAATTCACCTTTTGGTTATGCAACCCCTAATCTCTTTTTAATTTCTTTGTATCATTTTACTAGCGGTTGTCTTTTACTTGGCATCTTAGATCATCTTCCTCTAGGTAACTTTTTTTTCCCATGCTCCTCTCTCTACAACCTTTCATATTTATTTTTCCTTTTTCTTCATATTTCTCAAGACTAACCATTTAATTAATTTTTTTAATCTACTGCCATTTATCTATGGTGTGACCCTCTCTCTCTTCCCTATCAATTATTAAATGATTAAATCTGCATCCTTTTTCACTTATTGACTGAGACCTCACAACCATCTATTTCCCCTCAAAAAGTGTTAACAACTCTTCTTTAAATCTGTATCTATTATGTGTTGTTTAAACATGAATAAATCAATTTTTAAAACTGTTAATTATTAAAAAAAATTGAGTTTTGAAGTTGAAAGATTTTTTCTTTTACCTCTATTATTTTTGTCTTTTATTGCAGCAATGTCATCTTATGTCTAGCCACATTCACTAAAAAATTAAACATTTATTTACCTCATTTTATCTGCATTATTTCTCGAGGCATCTATTTGTCACTTCTAAAACCTTTTGTCCTTTTTGGATGTTATATAAAACTAAAAGAGAAGAAATAGTAACCTAAATAAGCTATATATTTTGTAATGCCTAGCAAGAAATGAACAGTCAAATTGGTGCAAGTATATGGAGAACAAAGAGAAATATATGTTGTTTTACATCATGAAGCTAAAAATTTGACTTTATCTATAAATTTTATGATTAATTTGATGCTCAATTTTTTCTTTTTTCCTCAATGTTGGCCAATATATGTTATTTTACTTCATGAAACTCTTCATAAATTGATTTTTCTCTAATGTCTAAAAGGTCTCTAGAATTATTTGTTTCAAGAATAGAGAGAAATATGTTCCCTGATTCTTCCAAAATGTTTTCCACATTTTCAAAGTATATCAATGAACACTTTGTAAAAGGATTCTTGCCCAACTCTCATGAATTTCTAAAATAATTGTTTTTATTAAAAAAAAAAAACTAAAAGAGGGGTAAAAATTTATTCAAAACAAAATAGAGCAATACAAAGCAATTGATGAAAATCATATATAAAATTTCTCATTCTAAATCAATTTTGTTGTTCTTTGTTTAATGAAGGCATTGGTTCTGTAGTTTGAAAAGATTCTAAATTAGTGAGCACAACTTCAGTGCCAATCGTTTGACGATTGATTCAATGTGTAAAAATTCAGTGATAAGGTAGATTTCTTTTTTAGTGTTCACTTTTGTTCTTATTAATTTGAACACTACTACATAAAGAGGGATTTTAAGACATTAATTTAAGACTATTAATTTTGTCTTAAATACATATTTAATGTTTAAATTATATTTTTTAATTTATGACAATAAAAGAAATACTTTTTAAAAATATTTTTATTTCCCTCACATTTTTATTTTCCCTGTGAGAAGATATCCATGGAAATTGCAAATTTTGCACAGAGATACTCTCACGGTGGGGAATGTTACCAATGAGCAGAGGTTTAGCAAGAGGCTAAAAAGGGAATCCCATAGGGTGAAGGCGCTCAATAGGCGGGTAGATAAAAAATGGAATAAAAAGAAAGAAATGATGAAGGGTGAGGAAAAAAAGGGAATGTTATCAATGAGCACAGAGATACTCTCATAGTGGGGAATGTTACCGATGAGCAGAGGTTTAGTAAGAGGCTAAAAACTTAAAAAGGGAATCCCATAGGGTGAAGGCGCTCAATAGGCGGGTAGAGAAAAAATAGAATAAAAATAAAGAAATGATGAAGGGTGAGGCAAAAACAAAGGGTTTCAGTGGCTTGGTGATATCCGGCATGGTGGAAGGTAGCGAGGAATACTTTACACAGCCATGGGAATGCCAACGACGGAGTAGTACCTCGTGTTGGACATAGGTAGCGACTAGATGTGGGTGTAGTGCCAGCCATGCAACGATTGCTACAACCGGGGCTACCCGGTCTTTGATCCCTCCTCCTCAGCCTCCTTCACCTCAATTTTGTGCGGTTCCGAGGTGTTTACTTCTCCCATCGGGAGAATCCATGTGAAAGCGGGGTTAAAATGTAGATAATTTTTATTGGACTGTTATATTTGTCTGGAGGGTTTGAAAAGGGCAACTCAAATATGAAATTCTTTAAAATGAATAAAACACCATTTATAAATCTGAATCAAACCTATTAAATTTTGTTTTTCAGGTCATGAAAGTATATGCAATCAATGTTTAATTACGGTTGGCTGCATTTTTTCTTTTACGACTGGTGGGGTTTATGCTGGTCTTGCTGAGAATTGTATGAGCTGAAAAAAGTTGGTGTTGGAAAATTTCCATAGTCCAGTACCCAGTAGCGAGGTAGGCCAGCTTGAATTCTGCAATGTGTTTTTTTTATGTTGCATTGCATGATAGGATTTGCAGGTGTTGCATTTTCTTCAGTTTTTCTGATTACGGATACTATGGTTTTCTAATTTTTAATGTGACGAGTATTTGGGTATGAGTTTGTATGTTTTGCATTGAAGCAAGGGCCTTGTTCATGTTAATTTGCGAGTTCAGTGGATTGAAAATATGCATTGCATTGAAGCAAGGGGCCCTTGTTGATTGTGGCCTGCAAGCCTAATAGATAGATTATTCTTTGGCATTCTAATTTAATTTCAACAAAATGAAATTGTTGAAATAGCATCCTAATTGTTTCGGCTGATTACATTTTTAGGTATTGATATTGATTTGATTTTAATGGGGAGGAGGTTAATCCTTAAGCCGAACCCATTGCATTGAAACAAGGGGCCATTTGATTGGTAATCTGCAAGCCCAATGCATGGAAATTGTGTTGGCATGCTATGCAGTTTGGACAAATTAAATTGATAAAATGTTAAACTTTTTATGTTGATTATATTTTGAGATTTCTTTTTCTCTTTTAAAAGTTTCATGGGATTTCATTCATGAGAAGGAAGTTTAAGGCATTAAACATGTATGCTTTGCATGGGAGCAGGGCGCTGTTGATGATGGTTGTTTGTTAGTCTAATAACTGGTGCTGGCATCTTAATATAATTTATTTTGTTTTCTTTATCTCTATACAAGATTTATATGATTTATTTTCAAAACCACATCTTTATAACTATCTATATAGAATATAATCATATTTTCATTCCTGGCATAGAAAATACCTTTACAGCCACATACTGTCAATTTTTTTATATACTAATATCTTTGAGTTTAAATATAATAAAACTGTAACTTAATCCATTTCTTTCTTAGTATTTATACTCAAGTCTATTTTTCCCTTTCCATTAAAGGTTGTACACTTTATCCATTTCTTGTCATACATATAATTTTTTTACTATATCTTTATTTGTTTTTTCAGTTTATTAATTTCTCTTATACAGTTTATGACTAAATTTATACATAATGTAATTATATTTTTATTCACTTCTTTTCACATTTATTTTTATACATACATCTATGCAATTAGTCATATATATATCTATGTAATCCACATGTGTATTTCTATGCACACATTTATGCATTTAAACATAGATCTATAATCCATATGTGTATTTCTATACACATTTATACGAATTTTGAACACATCTTTATCCATTTTTCTAAATACCCGTTTTTAATTATATTTACTCTTATTTATTTTGATGAGGGCGCAACCCGAGACAGAAAATAACCCACAAACAAGAGAATAATTTTATTATTCAGGAAATGGAGCTTCTTGCATGTAGAGGATCTCAAATCCCTAAGTTCTACAACACATGCAAACTACAAAATAACCCTTTCTCAATATGCGAGCTTGTCCCCAAAAAGTTGCCTAAAAATACTAGAAACCCGCCCATAAATAGAGTTCCTTTTTAGTTTGGAGCCAAAACAACATTAAAATTTGAGTTTAGGCGGTTTGGTGCCGAAAATTACAACTTGAAGTTCAAATTTCAAAAGAAAATTTGCAATTGTATCTTTTAGAAAGTGCGCCAACTTCTCGGGGCCATAACTTTTGATCTGGGGCTCCGATTCGCGAACCGTTTGAACCGTTGGAAATGTCTCAAAGTCAGGAACGCGCTCAAAATTTGCTACGCTGATTTTGACAAGTTTCAGGGCCATTCTGGAAGCTCTAAGTGCCTCAAATCCAACTCGGAAGATTTTCAGGTGCAAATCTGGGAAACTAAAACTGCAATATCTTTCAACCTAAGAATAGAAAATAAAAACCGTAAATTGAGAATTTCATTATGACGAAAAGGGTATCCAAAAATGTAAAAACATATAAAAAATGATAAACTTGAAATTTAACTATTTTTGGGTGATGCAAGATTGCCCTTACACCACTGGATGCTCCTGCATCAGACACCCAGGGTAATTTGAGAAGTGACCCCGTCACGTC
>VDFB02208511.1:0-28852 GCA_007258455.2 Sequoia sempervirens | reverse complement strand
TAGATTTCCTTATTTCCTGCATGGTCAAAGCAATGTGTTAGAGCAATTATCTAAGCAATGAAAGTTATGAACCTTATAGGATCATCTACCTATAAATGCATAAACTGATCCTGATCTGCATTAAACAAGTCTTGTGTGCATTTTAAATATCCCAAAGAAGAACAGTGAGGCCAAAAAATATATCTGAAACATGTATTTTTTTTCTAACTTATTTGCTTCATGTGCAGCTACAGGTAATCATGTTAAAATTAAAGTATGTGGGATAAATGTGGCTACCACAAGGGTTGAGCTCAGCGTACTTTATTATGTTTTGGAAAATAATTAATTCCTTATGATATCCTCAAACAACTACATTTCATCTATGATAGTGAATATCTGTCACTATCGTAGGTGAAATATACCTATTCAAGGTGATCATTAAGAATGCAGATATGTTATAAAAGTTGAACAATAGTGCTATCAAGTACAATCACATGGAGCAAATTTCTTAAAGACAATGGAAGTCATAAAAAAAAAATTCCATATGATAATGCATAGACTCCTCTGAGAATGCTTTAAGAATGGAGTAACTTTTGGTGATAGAACAACTTACAGATATATGTTGATGTGCTCATTTATGAAATCACAGATTAAGTAACAGATACAGGAACAACATTGTTTCTCAAAAAAGCATTTGTTTTATGCTAAGGAGATCTTTTAATGATCATATTTATACAACTGTATTTGAGATTTCTTTTGAAACTATAAAGCAAGTTAAATAAAGATCAACAGTCAAATAATAGTGTTTTGCAAAGACAGTCTTGAATATTGTTAGAGGACTGTGAAATGTTAAAGATGATTGTAAGGTAATGCTTGAGGACAACCTATGACAGTGGACAGTTTATAGGACAATGGTAATTGCAAGATCCTAAGGGATTTAAGGCATCTGCATGACAGCCATAAACAAGACCAATGAACAATTGACAGTCTTTTCATAGGATAGATAACAGTAATGAAAGGAAAAGGCAAGATCATTCTGTAAAAGAATAGTCAAACTTTCAAGGTAGCAATCCTATACTGAACAAAAATGATACCACAATACAAATGTTGTAGGTAATGACTTAGAAGATGCACTCACAAATTCTAGGAGGGTCGAATAATCATGGGCTATATGACAGTGAGATTAAAGAATTCCCAATAATAAGTTTGATTAACAAGAGAAGTAGTTTTCAAAAAACCCAATGGTAATCAATCATTCACAAGCAATGAAAATCTTGGGCCGCAACTTGGAGTTTAGAATCTTTAGAGTTTTTTCTAAACTTTTATCCCCAGTCTGAGAAACTCTTTTGTCAAGTTTTTGCTTTAAGATGCACAAGTAAATGGGCACTCAATATAATGCAAAGAAACGACAAAGCTAGTGCAAACTTTCTTTTTTCGAAATGAAATGGAAACTCTGTATAAAGTAGAGAAACAAAGAAATAAATTTCATGGCGGCCATTAAACATATAAAGAAAGCTCAAGATAAATCAGAGATTATGAAATGAAAGAGCAACAGATAACATGTATTCTCTACAAATAAGACAACATTGTTATTGAAAAATAGCCGAGCTATTGTCCTTTCAAAGAGTAAGGACCTTTCAAATTAAGCAAACCCAATTCAAGACTCATTTGGAGTTTCAAAATGAAAATAAATACTCAGAATATAAGCAAGCTCAAGGCTAGGGTTTTATGTGTACTTTTCATAGATATAAGGAAAAATCAGATGTATCGATTCAAAAAATGTAAAAGTAAAATCTAAAGGGCATGAGTCAAAGGAGCAAATCTAGAGTGGGTTTATGATAACCCAAAATGACTGTAAAGTTTTTGATGGAAAGCCACTGCTTGCAGACTCATTCAACGGGTCTTATTCATGAAGAAGTGGTAAAAATGCATAAAGTATTTGACTATACCCACATTGTGTGATGGCATCGAACTTCTTTGCATACCATTTTTCTTCATAAGCGTATGATACCGTTGGCCATTGTTGCACAGGAAATATCTCTAAAATTTATGGGATGAAAAGAGCCTGGAGCTTAAAATTCTGAGTTACATTCGTAGATAATGGAAGAAAATGAAGTCATGGATTGCAGATAGAGAATGTTCAAAAAGGCATAAATATATTTATCTTTTTCTCACATGGAGCAATAAATAGGATTTTTCTTTTGCAAGTAATTAAAAAAATGGTGTAAGTTTTTGAACAAGAAAGCTTACCCATGAAGAATCCTTTCAAAGAATCCTCATTTTCAGTTTCGAAAACCTTGATCTGTGCATAAGTCATGGCGACACATCAAAACCGAGAAAATTTAAGGAGTGAGATGAAATGATGGTGTGAGTTTTGATCATTAGGGTTTCTTCTTCCCTAAAATGTCGATATCATAAAGGCATGTTTCTTTCCTTTTATTTTAAGAACTTTGCAATAAACCAATACCCTTGACCTTTTCACTAAGCTATGTTTTGCCAAGACTTGGTCAATTTTCCCTTTTCGTATATGTTTTCTAAAACATTGACCGAACCTTGGCCTTGGCCTTTTATTTTTTATTTTTTGTTTGTTTTGAAATTGTAAAACATTTACTTAAGTGGTGTATTTATAAACCACTTAGTTTGTGTTATTCTAAATGCAAGAAGGGATACAGTTGAGTCTTCATGACAAAGAGAGGGTATATAGGGAAGTTATTTGCAATTTGCAAACATAAGGAGAGAATATAGGAGTGTTTTATTGTTTTTATGGCAATTTGGAGCTTTTTAAGGGCAGTTTGAAATGTCATCATTTTTGACATAATCAAACTTGATCATTTCAACTTTCTTGAGTTTTTGTGATAAAGATTTGTATGCTATAAATTAGGCTTTATGGGGGCTTACGAAAATGGAGCTTCTAGATCCTTTTTTAGTGGATCTTGATGGGGAGTTGTTGGATATAATCACTTATGTGATTCATTGTAAGGAGTTTTGATTATGCTTTTTAGAAGTTAGTGACTTTTATAGTCCTTTCTCAGATTAGCAAACTTTTGTAACTCATTTGGAGTATGACATACAACGTTTACCTTGGAATCATTGAAGAGTTCTTTTACCTTCTTGTTTCTTGCAAAGCATTGTGCATTTCAGGTGATTGATCAAGTTCTTTGTGAGATTTTCTTTCTCCTTTAACCTTGTCTCATTTTATGCCTTTCTTTGCAAAAGTATAAGTGTGCAGGTTATGAATTGTGTCTCAAAATTGCATAGAAGCCTCTAGTTTGTGAAACTTCTGTCTTTCCTTCTTGAGAATATATGCAGAATAGACCTGTTCATAAAATATTTATGCAAGCTTACACTAACAGGTTATGTATTTTTAGTTTTCACATCAAAAGTAACCAAGTGTATGACAGTCTAGTGTTTCATAGCTCTCAATAATTTGGTGTATCACCTAGTTTTATCATTATTTTCACCTTTTCAGTTTTATGAAAGCATTTTCTTACCCTTTTCCTTATCAATTAATAGTTTAGGTGATATTACCAGCATAGGAAGCCGACCTTTCCGGAGGTTTGGTCTTATTCAATTTCATACTTTTAAGATCATTCCCATGTTACACTGGATTGTTGAATTCCACATTCAACAGGGTGCAAAATCCAAGTGATAAATATGAGCATTAAAAATCATGGTACATTTTACCTCGTGGAATACAAGGGCCATTAGATTATATTATAAATCAATGGTGGAAACTAAAGATTAGAAATATGGTCCTAAAGTAACTAATAATTATGATATGCTATTGGCGAATTAATATAGATTTCTACTATAATTTATAAAATTTAGGCGAATCTAATCTAATCATGTATCAAATATTGTGGCAAAGTTTTGAGTTAAATTTTTTATTAAAATAAATTATTTAGCAATTTAAACAAGACTATAATAAAATTTTATAAAAATGTGGTGATTCAAGTCATGTTGTAGCTTGAACTATTAGGAAATTTTGGATTCCCAAATTTCAACAATTAGCCAATTGGTGAATATTAGCCATTAAAAAAATCACTGACTTCTATAACAAGTGGGCCTTAGCAACATATTAAAGTATGACCCATTATCTACGATCTATCAATGTAGATTCAGTCATATACCTTAATAGAAGCATTCACATAAGAATTTAACTAATCTTCTCTTAGAATCAAATGACTAACAATATAGTGGCACACAAACACAATTGGGTCCTTTATCATCTGAATGATGCACCCTTAATCTGTTGAAAATGAAGGTAATTATGTAGCTTTAAAACTTGTAAAACTATTATACTGTAGATTTAATTAAGTATTCTTTGTTACACTTTCTTTGTGGATGATTATCTATTTAGATTCATTTTACCATTTGTAGTAGACAGAAGATTGTAGAAGAATAAGACTAGAAGATAAAAGTGACACAACATATACCGTGGAGAAACCCTTTCGGGAAAAAAAACTCCACCACCAAAATCAATAGTGCTTGTATTATTTAACCTTAGAACAAGATTACAATAATTCTTTATCAATTCTTGCTTGAGATGCTTCTTTTTCCTTCAACAATTCTTCTTCACAACCTGCAGTAAAATTTGATGTGTCCAAGCACGAATCCACACATCTTGTGCCATGCTTCACAAAAGTACTCCTTTAGAACTCTCTTCAACTTGATGCAATAAATAGACAATTATGAACATTGTAAACTCCAAAGAGTTGACAATTACAAGAGGATAAAGATCCTCACAAATATCTACGCCATTCTTGTGCAAGTAGAGTTTTTTTGTGAAAAACAATGTCAAACCAAGTCCATCAATTTGGGCATCCCAAATTGAAGTCTTAACTGATTGTTGGTTTCAAAGATATCTTGTAAGCTTCTCCTCAAAGTTGGCGCCCAAGAATGGGCCCACTTAAATCAGCCTTGTAAATATCTTCTCATGCAAAGGTGTTAACTCCAAGATCTCAACTTGGGCACCCAAGGTGGGTCCAAGTCAATCTTTGTTAACTAAAACATATCTCTCCACCATTCATGCAAATATCATGCATGATTGATCATCCCCACTTAACTAAATGTAGCCACCTATTATTTGTCATGCAACTCAAGTCATTAGCATGCAACTCAAGTCAACTAAAGTCAACTAACATGCAACTTAAACTAACTACATGTAATTGAAGATAACTAAATCATAAGTAAATTGAACTGAACTGAATTGAACTGAACTCCACTCATGTAAATATCAACTCCTAACTTCTAGGATCTTTACATGTATTACTGAAGTGTTATATTTCCCCAAACAATTAACTAAAATCAAGGTGGGTTCAACCTTCCATATGGATGCCCCATGTGCTCCTATTTTGTAGGAACTCTTCTTGAGCATCCTCACATGTTCCTATCATTTAAGAATAATTACAAATGTCAATTTACATGTTCATTTCATTTGAATTTAATCTCTTTCTAATCCTAGTGTTGGGGAACACTTTCCAAGGACTTAGGAGATACATGAACTATGTTTAGGATTGCAACTAAATGACATCCTATTCCCAACAATCCACACAACAGCGAAGTATAAGTTTAGAATAAAAGGCTATGACACTGATATAAAGGGAGGGGCCTTATAAAGTGTAACTTTGTGGGCATGGCATATTGTTATTAAGTTGAGTTAGTTTGAAATAATTTTTATTTTCATTTTTATTATCATTTTTTTTTATTAAGGATAAATTTATAAAGTTAAAACTAATTGAAAAAAACAATCAAATTAATAAGTTAATCAAGTATATATATAGTTATAAGAAAATAAAAATATTTAGAAAAAAATCAAATGAATATTTTTCTTTAAAACTATATGTAATTTAAAATTAGAAAATTAATTAATTAATTAAATTCATGATGCAAGATTTATTTAATATTTTAAAACATATTATGGAAGAAAAGTAACGACACTTGGCAATAAAAGTCTTTTATGGTTATGGGAGAATAAAACTAATTTTGGGTGCAAAGGATACAATGGAAGGAATAAAACTAAAATTAATTTATTTTTGACAAATGGGAGTTACATATTTAATTGCAAATTGAAGTTTAAATATTTATATTTGGTAGATTCTATGAAAAGGAGGTTACTCATGTCATATTAGTGGAGCTTATTTAAAAAAAAAATCTCAACAATTAATATCTTTTTGAAAAAAAGATTTTTCCTTATAACTTTATAAAAAGAGGGTTGTAGAATGCATACGGATGGTATTAAGAAGGAAGAAGATGACAGAAAATTGATTGAGGGAAGGGTTTGAGGTTGAAGATTGGTTCAACAGAGAACGGATTCAAGATCTTTGCATTTCAGGAAGGTTCTTAATTCCATCAAATACTCTCTTTGAAGAAAAAAAATATCTTTTTCATTAGATTTCATACTAGATTCTAAATCTTAGAATGCATGTTCTTTCATTTATAAATCCTTTTAAGAAATTCTTCTCTAAATAATCTTCTCTTTTATTTATTTATCAGTATTTAAATTTGATTTCAATAAATAAAATAATATTCAAACCCCGTATTCTTAAAAACAAAAATCTTGAAGAATTTGTGTTTACCTATCTTATTGTGAAATAGTTTGATTCAAAAGAAATTCCATATTTTATTAGAATCATTAAAAGAAGTTTGTTTTTTACTATGACCTGACTGAAATTTATTTTACTTATTCATTTGATTTTGTAATTTCAAAATTATGTCCTCTTTAATTTAATAATTTACCCCTTACAAACCCAAACCCACAACGATAACAAAGAATGAACAGTAAAAAATGTAAGAAGGAATCACCAAAATTCTATTATCTTCCTATAAATGAAATTACCATAGTCCGAAAATTATTGATTGGGTGCTGGCAAGAAGTTGAGTCCACTTTTTGGCCAAAAAGTGGAAGTGTTTTCCCTGATTTTTAGAATTTGTCACATTTGAATTTAAAATTTGAAGCACTTAGAGATGGAATCTTTAAAAAGTCAATCATCATAAATTGTAGTACTCGGAGTGTAGTTTTCAAATGTGTAATTTATTTTAATACCCAAATGATACAAATTGATTTTCAATAGGCGTTTCTAAAAACCATTGTATAAAAGTCACATTTTTTTACCATACCATGCACATGTATGTCATCCATATTTTGACCTAAATAATCATATTTTTCTAAATACTTTTGGGAAAATATTTGTGACTCATTGAAGCACACTTTCCATATTTTTTGTAATTTTTTATTGAATATTTTTTATTAATTTTTTATTGGCCATTATTTTTGTTTTAAAAAATTGTCGTGTACGTCACGCATAAGATGACTTGAACTTATCATTTTTTTCAAATTGAAAAGAGTTGTTTGAAGTATGGTTTCATACAATTCATTTTTCAAAAAATTATTTTAATATAAAGTTATTGAAATACTAAAAATCCATGATATTTCAAGTTTATGGACCGGTTTCATCATAAATTAATTGAAAAATAGAAAAATTAATCCAATTGAATTTTTTTTTATATATTTAGAATCTATATTGTCTCATCTATAATTGGTTTTAATTTTGCTAAATTTTTTTGCAAAAAATGTCTTCAAACATATGCCCAAAGTCACTATTTTCTTGTGACATTGACAAGACCTTCAACTTGCAGGTCAAACCAGGTCCAAAGCCTAGGTTCAGGTGCCCAAACCTTTTCCCGAATTAGTTAACAAAGAAAAAACCTGACATGAATTTCAAATTTTACAAATTAGGATCTCATTTAGTAAACGAGATCTCGCTTCCTATATTTATTATTCTATCCATTAGAAAAAGGATCAGGATCTCGTTTAGTAATCAGGATCTCAATTTACTATTTACTACAAGATCTCATTTACTACGGGATCCCGTTTACTAAACAGGATCTCGATTTATAGAATGGGATCTCGTTTAGTAAATGGGATCCCGTTTAGTTTTTGACCATTTAAAAAAAAAAATTACTGCTAACCAAGTACACTATAATTCTGCAACTTGTTTTGTACAGCTGACAGTGACAGTTTCACTATTTTCTATCAACTTTTGTCTTGTAGAGGCTCTTCAACTTGGTATTGTATTTCAATTTTGAAAGGAGGCATCATTGGGACAATGTTTGAGTGAAATTGTGTTCGTTTAATACTCATTTGAAGGAGGAAAAAAAAGAGGAAGACTTTCACTATTAACATTCATTTGTACATACTTCAGAATTTTTTAATCATGGGATCACAATGTTGTAATAAGAGAAAAAATAGGAAGGAATTGAACCCTGAAGAAATTCAAGCAAAGAGAGAGAGAAGGAGGCAAAAATATAAAGAGATAGAAGAATGCAGATTTGATCAATGAATAATGTTGAAGTATCAAATTCCACAACTATTGAAGATAAAAACATTGAGGAGACCATGGTTGTAGACAATGCTAATTTGCAAGAGGTTAATTTGGAAAATAATAGGATTATACAAATTAGTCCTGGTATGTCTTCAAATCCCCTTTCAATGCTATGGAGAATGTTTCAATTGGCAACAATCTAGGTACGTCTTCAAATCCACCTTTGAGTGAAATGGAAACTTTGTTTGTAGAAATTTTACAAGAAGATGGATTTAACAATGTTGACATTGATAATATTCATAGAGAAGAAGATTTTAGACAAGTTGTTGAAAATGAAATTGAAAATTTGAAAATCATTTTGTTGTTGAAAATGAAGATGAAAATTGTTTTGTTGTTGAAAATGAAAATGAAAATCGTTTTGTTGTTGAAATTGAAAATGAAAATCCTTTTGTCGAAAATGAAAATGAAAATCGTTGTGTTGATGAAAATGAAAATCATTTTGAAGTTGAAGTTGAAAACGAAAATCCAAGATGTGATGTTGAAAATTATTTTTGTAAAAATTGAAAGTGATGTTTTGGATAATCTTCCTGGTAAGATTTCTTGGAGAAAAATAAGAATACATGCCAATAGATTATACAAAGATTTTTTTATCATAAAAAACTTTCACTTCAATGTCAACTAATAATGCAATTGATGATAATGTGAAAAATGAGAAAAGTAATGAAAAAGTTAAGCATTTTGTTAAACCAAGAAGAAAAAATCAATCACTAAAAAATGTTATGTCTACTGTTGCTAGCACCACTGAGTCTATTGGAAATAACAGTCGATCTAAAGATAAGAATGTAGCAAGATGAGTTATAACAACTGAGCTATAGTTAATAAAGAAATTTTGAATAAAAGAATGGTAAGCAATATTAGTGAAATTCTAAAAATACATCCTAAAACATTGCTAAGAGCGGCAAAGAGAAGAGAGTATAAAAAATGATCCAATCAACCAATGTTGGAGTTTTAGTGGTCGACTCTCGAAGTCTGACATGAAATTGAATGTTGAAATCAAATCTTAGATTGAAAAATATTGGCATGAAAACACTAGGATATCATCTAATGCTAGATATGTCTTAAAATTAAGAGTGGGGTCCAAATTTTGTGATCCTCATCCAAAACAACTATTAGATACAATGCAAACTAAATTTTATAGAAAATTTTGTGGTGATTTAGTGTTATCTAGTAATATTAAAATAAGTCAAAGGTCTTTTGAAAATGTAAACCTTGGTATGTAAAATTTAATAAGCAACAAATATCTTGTTGTTGTAAAACGCACGTTCAATTTCGTTATTATTATGACATTTTTCAATATATATGTTGTAATTTACATACTAACACAATTATGTAGGAATGTGGTATTAATATTCCACTTGAAACAATAAAGGAATTTATATCAAGTTTGTTTTGTGAAAGATCTAATAGGAAATTATTTTATTTAAGTTCATATATTTCTAGACAATGCACTAGTTGTGAAAATCTTTCATTCTTAAGAGTTTGAATGCATGAAAGTGTTGAAAATGATTTTGAACAACAATTAGTGGATGTTAAAAGATTTAAGAATGTTGACTATTCTTTAAAATATGGAAAAATTGGAAAACGTTGTGATTTAATTACAAAAAAGTTAGTGTACATGCATTCATATAAGAATTTAACAGTAAGATTATACCAAAATATGTCAAGCACTCTCAACATGCTCGATGGCTTGATGGAAAATTTCACGCATAAAACACATTTCCAATTGGAACTATACTATCAGTGGTTGATTTTGTGGAAAACTATACTCTAGCTCTACAAGAGGAAATCCAATCACAATATTACAATTCAATGCAAGTGGCTATGTTTGTTCATATTGTTTACAAACATGTAGATGATAGCACAGAGGATGATAGAAAAGTTTTTAAGGAGTATCATTTCTATTTGAGTGACAACCGGTTACACTCATCAGAGTTTGTTCAATATTGTTTTAATATATTTTATACAAATTTAAGAGAAAGAGGAATCTAGATGATAGAACATCTCATATGGTTAGGATAATTGTACGAGACAGTTCAAGAATTCTTGAATGTTCTATTGGTTAAGTAGGGTTCACAAGGAACATAATGTCCAACATATGTGGAGTTTTTTTGAAGCTGTACATGGTAAAGGAGAACATGATGGAGGTTTTTTGTGTGTTAAATGAATTCTTGCTAGAGAACAATTGAGATTTGAGGATGCAATAAAATTTAAAGATGCATGTGGAATTGTGGATTGGTGCAATACAAGATTATCTACACCTAGATCAAGCGAGTACTCTGTAGTTCGCCAATTCTTTTGGTTGGTTGAGGAAGAGAACATTCTACCTAGAATTGATTGTGAGACAATAAATGGATCTACTAAATAACATTCATTGAAGAGTTCGAATGCAAGCACATGGACTATCTGGAAAAGGGAACTTGCATGTTTTTGTTAGTTTTTTATTTTAGGAGATTGGGAAGCATGCGAAAATATAAAATGGGTTGAAGAGTGGAAACAAAGATCATTGACACCTGCACAAACACACAATCAATATGAAAGAACAATTGAAGACAATAATCAAGTGTTTGCATCAGACGACTATGACCATGTTTTAGACCTTGTACAAGAAGGTAATTTAATTCAGTTTATTTCATTTTATTTCACTTTATTACTATTTTGTAGTGCTTTTATTTATTTATTTATTTACATATGAATGGATCTATGTAGATTGGTCAAATTATATGGATGTGTGCAAGTTATTAAATCAAAATTTATTTGCAGAACATGTGTATGTTATTGTTGCACTTGAAGGGAATGAAGAGGAAATAGAATATTGGTTGGCTTGCTGTGTGGAGACTAAACATAAGTTAATAACACCTCAAGAAGATGATGTTGAACAAGACAACTGAGAGGGGGGGTGAATCAGTTGTAGCAAATTTAAACCTTTAAATCATTCACTGGAACAAATCCTTAACACTGCTAAAATGATTAAACATTAAGTGCAAGTGCATAAACTGAAAATCATCACACAAATACAACAACACCAGATTTACGTGGAAAAACCAATAAGGGAAAAACCACGATGAGGATTAAATCATGGTATAGAGAATATCAAAACTGATTACAAAGGCTCACTGCCTAAGAAACAAGGCTCACTGCCAAAACAAGGACTCACTGTCCAAATGAGGACTCATTGTCCAACAGGGTTGATACAAAGAAGATAGAAGAGATATGTTACAGAGAGAAGATCTCAATGCAATAGAGATTTCCACCACAATTTATTCAACCACTTGCAGACATGCATGGATGATAGAGTACACCTTCAACTCACTACATTTGGAAACTCAACATTTAGACTTCACACTAATTTACCACTCACATCTCAGACACCCACTGATTCACATCTATTTTGCATCTATCAACTCTATTTTTTTGCACTTATCTTTTGTCCTTCTTGCACCACTAACTCATCCTATATTTATACCATCTTTAACTTTGAAACATGTCCAAATTTGGTCATTCATCAATAAATTCAAATTAGGTCAATGCAAAAACATCCTAGGGTGGAATTAGAATGAGGGTAGCCCGAACACACACTTGATGAGGACCCAAATAGTTCCAACACGCTTCATCAACTTTGAAGATAGTGTTGAACACAAGGTTGGCCAAACCAGTGTAAAACACATAGAACAATTAAGCATGATCCTTCCACATATCAAAATTATCTTCAAAATGATCATAAAAACTTAACTCTAGAACTGCAAGTCATAAGACTTTACCAAAGAGAAATCCAGACCAACAACATTTATCCCGGATCTCAGCCAAAAACATAGAAAACCACAATTCACAACTAGTGAACATAACTCGCATTGTACAATGAATTAGAAGCCAAAAATATGGATATAGTAGCTTCCAACAAACATGATCAACATATCTAAACCACACAAACATAGGAACAAATCCTAGAGCAAAACCCGATGCAACCACTAAACAACTACAACCTTTCTTCAATACAATTTTTTCAATATTCTCAACATGAACAACCAATAACATGCATCCATGACATTAGTGACAACAACAACCAGTTGATAACCAATTGACCAATTAACATCAATGACAACACCTTCATTCTTGCAACAGATGATGATGCCTATCATTATCCAATAGGTTCGGTGATCCCCTTAAGACATCCCCTTAAGCAAATTTTTATAACAAGTCTTTGTTCCCCTTAAGAAAATTTTGAGAACTTCTTTGATACACTTAAGAAAATTTTGAGAACTTCTCTGATGATGGCTATCATATTATCCAATAGGTTTCATGGTGGTTGTTGGCACTTGGCTATGAAAATACCTAATAAGGAAGAATGGTTTTCCTGCATTCGAAGATTATGAAACACATAAGTAGATTATACACTACTCACATTTGGTGGCGGCAAAAAATATAAAACTAGTGAGGTATCATGTAAGACCTATAAATAAAGAGCTATGGACAATTTCTATGGAAGAGCATGAGACAATCATAGATGTGTTGCAAAAAAGAGAGGATGCAGATGGTACAGTGGAATAAGTAAATACAAGTAAATATAGTTTTAGTTTTATATTGTCCTTTTAAATACATTAAATACATGTTTTGATAGTTCTTGTGTTATTAGTTGAGATTGATTTAAATTTTCCTTTTATATCCTTAAGCCATCATCACAAATCCATCACATACTTTGATAAAAAAAGAGATTCCATGCAGATTCAACCTAGACAACATGGAATACTTAGTAAAAATAGGTTGTAACGCCCCGCCATGCAAACCCCAAAGGAAAAATTAATATCAAACAATTATAGCACAATTTTTTTTGTAAGTGAAACTAACATGTCATGAAAGTTACAAACAACACTAGAAATGAAACTATGCATATAAATCATCTAACTAAAACCTTTGGGGTAACATGACCGCATTACTTGCAAACGATAGATCTAACATAATCTAGTTACACAAATAAATAATAAACATCCAACTGATCACATTACATTTAATCAGAGTTTACATTGTTACAAATATTACAAAGGTACAATATGTGCTTCCCAACATGAATGAGAATGATACATCAATAACATAAAACATTACAACTGGAATGAATATAAGATATAACATCAATGCCAACTCCAATTTGGTACAACTCTGGAGTCACAACAAATGGAACAACTCTGCATATCATGATCCTCTGTTGGGGACCCAATGGGGTGCATAGCACGTTCCACTCGACCATGTGGACCCTAAGGCCCACCCCTCGTGCTAGGAGATGACAAGAAGGACCACAACATAAACAGTCGAGTGAACAAGGCATAACAAGACTCCACGACCCAAGCAATAATAAGCACAAGGAACATCTCATAACATCATCAACCCATAACCACAACAAGGTAATGGAAATCCAATAAGAACCAATTTCCAATATCATAGATTAACACTAAATAACCATAAGAGGTTCCAACAACAATAAAATCCAAAATCCCTCAAATGAGAACACTAAATCAACCAACAATAAATATCAATGGGCACCTTTCATTAGCATCAATAAAGTTGTCATGAGGCATATATGCAACATTAAATAACTAAAAGGAGGCTCCAACAATAAATATAAAGAAACAACCACCTCAATATACATAAGGTGCAGCCACTTCCAAAGGTACAAGAACAACAAGGGAAAACAACCAACAAGGCAAGCAAGGTTACAAAAGGGAAGAGCATCATCACATAGGTTGCTATGGGTTACCCTGACATAATCTTCCTAGGCTACCAGACTACCTGGCCACCTCTACCATCCGTCAGACCCCCATGCATGCTATGCAAAACCAACATGCCTTTCATGAAGACAAGGCAGTTAGTCTTGCCATTCTAGGCCTTCTCGTCTCATCTCAAGCCTAAATTAGCACTTGAGCCATGAGAGAGGCATCCATTATCTTTTATTAATGTGAGATACTACCCAAACCCCCTAATTGTTTATTAGTGTTTTCACTTGATTAAGAAACTCTCAATGAGTTATCCTGACACCCCTTTGTGTGTCGAACCCCCATTGAAAGCCACTCCCCCTTAATAGCAACAAAAGTCAAAAGTCATAAGCTAGTTAAGCCAACATGCATAGCATAAAAAGCCACATGAATAATCACATAAGTGAGGCATACACCATCCCACACAAAAAAACTTCATAATGAAACAACTTCCAAGTGCAAGGCTAAAACCCACATTATCTAAACCAAGTATAGGATCGACAGTTCACTAAGAACCTACATGAAAAGTCAAACATAAGAAAGCTCTTTTCCCCAATCCTCTGGAAGTCTAACAAATCCAAAAAAAAATGGTTCCCCCATCGACATGGCAACAATAATATGATCTCCAAATTGAAAATCAAAACACAATAAGCAATATCAACTTTTCCAAATCAACTCAACATCAAATTCAACCATAACAACAATATAAACCAACTGATTCACAACCTCATTCGAAAATCAACTCAATAAGTTAATGAGAACAAACAATCAAATCAACCCAATAACTCAATAAACAAACACACAATCAAGTCAACCGTTACACAAAATACGAGTACAATCAAACCAAACATCATTATTTCCACATATCTTTCATATTACCACAAGCTATCCAATCATTGTTTAATACAATAGTTTTAACCTTTTCTAGAACATTTCCCTTTACTCTCTAACCCTAATACAATATACATCTTCATAGACATATATAGATACTTTCAATTATTATCAAGATGGTTTGACCTATACCAAAGAAAACATCCTTGTTGCCAAATAAAGATTCAGTAGTGAGTAAATTACAATTGACTTTTTAAATTTTCCATTGGGATTCTTAATCTATAAAGAGACTTCAAATGCCTTAAGAATTAGGAGTGTACTATAATTGCAATTATAATTACTATATGACTTAGGATAGACATCACCATTCACTCAAATATATATATATATGAATATTTCATAACTTATAATTCAATTTTCAAATCTCCTCATTAAGTATTATACCATAATAACTATTTTGGATAAGAGTTTGGAATTACAAAATGATACATAACAATAAGTCCTCTATACATAGTTTTTGGGATGACCAAACAATGCACAAAGATATAAGAGATTGAATAGAATATTCTGTAAATCTCTCTGATAATTTGAATGAGAAGGCGACTCCATAAAACATAAATTATATATATATATATCACACATACATGGTATTGGGATTATTCAACATTTCCGATACATAAACTGCAATAAGGTGAAATTTAGGTTGATATGGATAGAAATCATGGATTATATGTTTGTGCTTCATAAAAGGAAACAACATAGTGAAAACGCAATCAAATGCAAGAGTTGAAATTTAAGGTAGTCTATAGCTATTCTGACAAGGGTGCAACTTGAGACAAAAAATCACACACAACCAGAGAATATTATTATTATTATTCAGAAAATGAAAATCTTACATGCAGAGGATCTCAAATCCTCGAGTTCTGCAACACATACAAGTTACATAAACTATAAAAATTCCTCTTTTTGTAGTATGCCATCTTTTCCCCCAAAAAGCTACCAAAAATCAGAAAACCCTGCCCATAAATAGCTCCTTTTCAGTTTTGGAGCCAAACAACATTCGAATTATGAGTTTTGGCAGCTTGGTGCCAAAAAATTACAATTTGAAATTTAAATTTAAAGCCACATTAAAAAATTAGCACGTTTTTGAAAATGCAGTAACTTCTGGGAGCTATAACTTTTAATCCGGGACTTCGTTTTTTGAACTGTTTGAATCATTGGAAAGATCTTAAAGTCAAGAATGTGCTTGAAATTTGCTATGCTGATTTTGGCAAGTTTCAGGGTTGTTTCGGGGCCATTTAATGCCTCAAATCTGATCTAGAAGGTTTTCAAGTGCAATTCTGGGAGATTGAAACTACAATATTTTTCAAACCGGGAATGCTCTCGGCCTGATTCTTTTGCCAATGTTCTTATTTTTCCATTCTCAATCCTTCCATATAATTTTTGTTCCCAGATACCTTCAAATTCCAATACTTGCTAAAATAGCAGTTGACCAAAAAAACAGAAAAACAAAACTAAAAGTTGGGAATTACATTATGATGAAAAGGGTATCCAAAACTGCAAAAAAATCTAACAAACTACAAACAAGAAATGCAAATCATTTTGGGTGATGCAGGATTTCCCTTACACCACTGGATGCTCCTACATCATATTCATTTAATAGATCCTTAAACTCAATCATTCTCATGCACCCATCTTAACAAATGTACTAAATGATTTACTTACGGTTCCCATTTCCAAATGATTCAAGACCAATATTCATCGGGTAGTTACCTGAAGAACAATTTGTTCTTATATCGAAGACATAGCATTTTCAAAGAAGCAGTTCTATCGAACTATTTGGTTAAATAGGATTCACAAATTGTGAAATTAGACACAAAACTATTATTCTACCACTAAAAGATTGAGACGATCGAGAGTCATGAATAGAATTAAGAAGAATATGATCTAGATTCAACACAAAATGAAGAAGTTCCCCACCTCTTTTCACTATTTCCTACTTGAGGAATAATGGTAGCTTGGACAAAGAAAAGGATACCCACGAAGCTTAAGGTTAGGAAGGAAAATTTGAGGTTTAGGTTTGGAGAAGATCTAGTGGGTATGCAAGCAAAAGGACGAACCAGGGAAAAGGCACAAAATACATGCAAAATGAGGAAGCATCGAAAAGGGACATGAACTGTTTGACAAAATGTCTTAGAGAAATGTGATCTCATGGAATGCAATGACTGCAGGGTTCACACAAAATGGATTTGTTTAAGGCTTAAGAAACTTTCAAGAAAATTCATTCAGTAGGTGTAAGGCTCTGCAACCTCTCCCAGCATCGACATTGCCTGCGCCAAAATGGGAGCTTTGGAACAGGGTATGGACTTCCATCGAGCATGAAGGGAATTATTTTTTTATCAGATGGTACAGTTGCTACTGCCATCGGAGACATGCACGCAAAGAGAAGAAGCTTATACAAGGCTCTTGTATTGTTTGGCAGAATTCCTCAAGGAGATGCGTCTCATGGGCTAGAGGAATTGCAAGATATATATAAAATGGATTTATGCAACGACATAAGAACTCAACTCAGCTGATGGGGAAAAAACTGATTAAAGGCCATAAATGAACAATAACCAAAAGAAGTAAATTATTCCCAAATACAGTTCATTCTAACAGATGAGTCCTCAAAAGAAATAGTTATATATGAAAATACCCATTTGGTAATACTCATTTGCCAAGGCAGCCAGTGGCCATCGATCTCAATCTACTACAGTTTAATAGGTGGAATCTCAAGGACGAGAATAAATAAGAAGGAGAATTAGTTAAAAAAAAAAAACTTTGTGTTACCTCTTCGATCTTGTGTTGTTCAAGATGAGCAACTAAGAGTTTCGCCTGAGTTGGGGTCGTCATTGTGAAGTCGAAGACACCGATCAATACTCACAATGCTTTTGTGAAGGTTTGAATGCGAAATGCAACAACATAGACAAGTCATGTGAACTGTTTGACATAACGGATCAAAGAGATGTCTCATGGACTACCACAATTGCAGGATATGCACTAAAATGTGTTTGTTGGAAGGATTCCCCCGAAACGTGGTCTCATGGAAGGCGATGATTGTAGGATATGCACAAAATGAGTTTTTTTTTTGAAAAGCCTTAGTAAATTTTAAGCAAATTCCATTGGCGGGTGCAACTCCATGCTCCACAACCTTTATTAACATTCTCCCCACGCGAAATGGGAGCTTTTTTCCCAAAACAAGGTATGGACATCCCTCCTATCCTGCTCCTCGCTTTTCACCACTATGTTTTCTTCTTCCTTAATGCTATCGCATTTGAGGAGGCCGCTGAAGGATGGATGAAAATCATGGCCCTTTTGATTCCTCTATTGGGAGGATTAAAGGCGTTGGGGATGGGCTTGGGCTTTGGCATTGTTTGTGGTGGATGGTATCTTTTAATGCAATCTTGAGGAAGTTGTAGTCCATGTAAGCTTCGTGCCTTTCAGGCACCATTTGTGCCACAAACTCCTTCTCAAACTTCTTTGAGGAATTATTAAATCTTCTGAGGTTTCTCTTTCCAGTTATCCCAGAAAACGCACTAAGAATGCAAGCAGATCACAGACATTTCATGTACATAAGGAAAATTCAGGTAAAAGAGGAGTTTTTTACCATTACAGATCTGCATCCATTCCTGAATAAAGTTTCATGTTTGTTATGAACAATTTCATAGTTTTCTCCCCACTATCTCTCAAAACCGGTTTTTTTTCCTTCCCCTTCTATTTTCAGTCCAAAAACTCCAATAAAACTCATTAACTAAATTTAGCTACCTCCTTCATAGCGTTTACAAAGAATCTTCATAAAGCACAAGCAGATCACAGACATTTCATGTACATAAGGAAAATTCAGGTAAAGAGGAGTTTTTTACCATTACAGATCTGCATCCATTCCTGAATAAAGTTTCATGTTTGTTATGAACAATTCATAGTCTTCTCCCCACTATCTCTCAAAACCGGTTTTTTTTCCTTCCCCTTCTATTTTCAGTCCAAAAACTCCAATAAAACTCATTAACTAAATTTAGCTACCTCCTTCCTCAAAGAATCTTCATAAAGCATTCCATATATTCCTTTATAAGCAAATAATTATTAATTTTACAGCTGCATGCAATCGGTAACTGCCATAAAGAAAACTGACTCAATAATCACTTTATTTTATATATATTTATTACCCACTACATGGATCAATAACTTAATTTTACTCAACTAAATATATTCTAATTTATTTGGACTTAATATTCACCTTTAATATTTTATCTTAATCAATTTTGACTTCTTATTATAATTTTGTTTTGTCATCACTTATAATTATATAAAAGCATTCATTTAATTATCAAAATACCAAGCAATACCTTTAACCATAATAATCTTTTATTGTGATGTAATAATTAATCAAAACACAAATAAAACAAATTTGAATCAATTCAACAATATACCAATCAATCCTTGACTTCACAATGAGTTGGTAAGCAACACAAGGACAACATCGATAGAGGGGCACTACATAGGTAATTATTAGTTAAATTATATTTAAATGTGTATGTTTTGATTATATATTGATATTCGTTGTAAATTAATAGCTAAAATTGATTTGTTATCCTTTTTTATCCTTAAGCCATCATCACATTGATCTCATACTTTGAAACAAGAAGGAGAGGATGCAAATTCAACCTACACACATGTGTGGAATACTTTTAAATACAGGTACACGTTGTGTATATAGATAGTTTTTTATAAATTAAAATACATTTTTTGATGATTTCATTGATATTGCTTGTATCATTTTAAAATCAGGTGGCGTGAAGACCTGCTACATTTCAGGCACAAGTTTCAAATTTTCTTGAGATGGCATATTCACATTTTGTAAACATTGTTTTGAGTTGGCATATATGTACATACACAATTACACAATTACACATTTTGTACAAATTTGTATACATGTACATACATAATTATACTCTACACTTTTATATATAAAAATCAATATTCTATATATTTTGTTTGTTAAATGTGCACATGTTTTCCTACTTTGAAACTTTAAATTTGATTGTATAATCACTAAACATCATGTATATTATTGTTAAATTTGGTTGCCTTGGGCAACTTCACCAAATTTTGAGTTCTTTGATCCCCTTAATACATCATATTAGGACCCCTTAAGACATCCTATTACGACATAAATTAAATTAACATTGACACTATTTAAATTGTATCGAATCTGATTGTTATGATGAGTCATCCTAAATTATAATACTTAATTATATCAATTTGTTATGATGAGTCACCCTAAAGTCTAATACTTAATTATATCAATTGTGATCCAACATGAGACATGTACTTTGAATTCTTTATCCCCTTAAGAAGTCCTATTAGGACCTCTTAAGAAATCCTATTACGACATAAATTATATTAACATTAACATTATTTTTGTATAAATTTTTTGATTATTGATAGGCCAAAATTGGGATAAAGAATAAGAAAGCTTTCAGCTCGGTCTAAGTGTCAATCCAGGGATCGTAAACTCATGAAAGGTATCATGGCAATTTGCACAAGGGATGAGAGTCATGAGATGAGTGGTTATGAATGCAGCCTATAAATAAACTTACAAAAAATCAAAATAATTCTGGTGATAGGAACTGTCACTTCCTAGCAACAAAAGCTATTTAAATTCTAAAACAACAACAAATATCAGAACAAAAGCCAAAGCAATTAATTCTGCAGTATGGAATAAAATGTAGATCATTAATACACAATTTATTAATACATATCAAACAGAAAAACACAACAATGTGAAAATAACTGATTGAAATCAAAACACACAAATGCATACTCTATAGAAAATAAAATATTTATAGTTCATCAATGGCTGAAGAGTGGGCGCACTTCCTCCCAATTAGCCGATGGAGATTAAGCTTACAAAACTTCTGAAAGAGACTTCAAAGCATTTATTTTGGTAATCATATTGAATATATTTTATTCCCTTTTGGATTTCTTAACTAAGCTGATATTATAGATGGGTGTTTATATAGCTTTCACGATGCATAAATAGAAATATGTGTGTAGTTTACAAATCAGCAATAGAGGTAAATTGATTGGTTAAGGAAAGATTTGTGTGGCCTCATGGCTACTTTCCTTATCAAATTGAATCGATTTCTTAACAATATATTAATGACGCTATTACTAACTAATTTCCCAATAATATAATAATCACACTTTGTTGTCAAAACAATATAACATAAAATAACCATGACAATTTATTGGTACATCAGATTTAATAATTTGGAGAGGAAATTTGGTGCTATATAGTTGGCGGTTGAATTTTATTTATCTGTGGCATGTGGCTAGAGGAATAAACAAGTGAAATTGAAGTAAACCACATAGAAGAGAAAACTGCACCAATAAGCACGAGCTATATTCCTGTGAAGAAATTGACAGGAAGTCTGGTAGGAAATCTGCATGCTGCGAGATATATTTTCCTAGGCTTAAAATGACAACACTTATTAATAAAGATGATCAATAATTATTTTTCATATTTTAATCCCAAAACCATATTAAATATCACTCATATATATAATCATATGCAACAAAAAATGGTAAAATGTTATGATAATATATGGAAATGGAATATGGGAATGGGATTGAAGGCATATGAAAAAGGCTAAAATGTGGCATAAAACTTGACATAAATGGCTCTCATCAATTGTTATGATGAGTCATCCTAAATTATACTACTTAATTATATCAATTGTGATTAAATATGAGACATGTACTTTGAAGTGTTTGATCCCCTTAAGCAATTTTTTGAGAACTTCTTTGATCCCCTTAAGCAATTGTAGCGATTAAATATGAGACATGTACTTTGAAGTATTTGATCCCCTTAGGTAATTTTTTTAGAACTTCTTTAATAAGTTAATGTCTTGACTATGAATCACTAAATTTGTAAAATAAAAATATTTAAATGTCTTGTTAATTTCAACTTTTTTTCATATGCTATATTTAATTTCACACTAATGTCCTGTTAATGTCTTGACTATGAATGAATCTTTTGTCAAGTACAAATATGTCCTATCAATTTCATATAAAATTCATAAATGCACATCGTAAATTGCTATTTAACAATAATAGACCATAAAATACTGAAATTGGTAAAGTCCATGAAACAATATATTAAGTCCATGAGAAACAATATATGTAGTCCATGAAATAATCAAATACAACCCATGAAATAATCTCTCATCGTCTCTATAATCAAGAGACCTCTTCACCTACAGACTACCTATTGATGGTCCAAACAACACAACAACATTAAAAAATATTACTATTCTATTTCTCTGAAGAAAGATAACACATGGAGATCTAACTCCCAAGGTCTTGGTAATGGAGTTCTACGATTATGCTGATTTCACTTAGTGGTTGATATAACCATAATGTTCAAGGGACTTTGCTGGTAACAAGAAAAAGAATGCATAACATCCGGTAGTTTTACGTTTAGGGGGTTTTAAATTAAAAAAAATGGAAAAAAAGCTATAATCAAAGAAACATGAATAAACATCCTTACGTATCCAGACATGCAGATCAACAATGAGTGCTCATTCTACCTAACCACAACTACAACAAGATGCTTTCCATAGAATAAACTACGCTACTGCATACATCCATAATGCTAATTCATATATCATCAACGTTCACTAAACTTACTTCAAACAAATCATCCACTCATCATCCAAAACACAAATCAAATGAATACCATAACAATTTAATTCACAGATAATCCAATGATATGACCTTGAATCCAGTTCCTTCTATTGATTTTCATCAAATAAAGAACAATTAAGCACAACAAAACACTGGCGTATGGATTAATCATATATCATTAACCTTATCAAAATGGATCCAAACTTTGAAAATCATTACATGAAAATGTATCTAAACTTGTAAAATAATCAAACTTTTACTAAACTTTCCAGAGTATCTTTCTAAAACATTGGAATCCTAGATCTAGTTTCTATCTTCTATCCTCAGGTGGCTGATCTTTCTTCAATTAGCCAACCTTTACAAAGTAGATTCTAAAAATACATATAGGGTGCCACATGCACCAGTTTCTCAATCATTAATCAAGATCCACAATTCATGGAGTCGGAACTGAATGTAGAAGTGGACTCAAGAACCCCTGCTTTCAAGGCTGATCACTCCGTTGTACAAAAAGGAAATTTGATACCCCAAAAAGGAAGATGAAATCCATGGATTGGACTTAGAGTTGAACTTATGTCAAAATCCACAAAAAGAGGAGAAGAGCAGATGGAGTATGACACAAAGAGTTAGTCACTTTTGCAGTGAATGCTCAAGGATGTACTCGTCATAACTAGAGAATACCTGTAGAAGAGTATCCAAATCCGGCCCATCCAACCAAGCACTTTCAAATTTGATTCTTTCAAATTATGTAGAGACTAACTTTTGCATCTCCTTTAATTTGATTAGCTCTTTTTTAGCATCTCTTACCTCCTCTCGGATATCCATAAATTGATTAGCAATAAACTCTCCCCATCATCTCCTTTTTGCATAATCTCTTCAAATCTACTCCTCCATCTCTCCCTTAATTTATCCAACGACATGCCTTCTTTATTGGAGGGATCTAGGTTAATAAAAATGGCCAGAACTGCCTCTAAATCAATCATCTATTGACTCAAGTCCTTACTCATTTCCCAGACTTCTTCTTGATGTCCATGCATAGCTCTTGACTTGTATCTTATGATGCTGATAGTATTTTCCATAAAATCTTCATTACCAAGCTCAAGAATGGAATATTCTATCAAAGTGGATTTGGGCACTTTGCTGACGTCTTCAAGTATTTTAACATATTCCTTATATTCACCATCTTGCTTGTCCAAATCCTTAGCCTATTGGTCTAGATCCTCTGCTAACTCAAGAGCAACTTTACGAATCTTAGCACCCTCATCAACCTCCCAGTTGAGCTTATCCAACCACTTGTCCATCATCCCCACCTTGATTTTCATCTGAATCAAATCATCTGCCTCCCTCTTTGTTAAAAAAACCGGGGATTTAGGAGGAGCAGCCTATTGAGAAATGGGACTGGAAACATCTTTTAAGAAACCATGGAGCTGATCCAATTGAGCCTTAAGCTCATCCTTCCTTTGCTTATCCTTGATCATCTGGGTTTTGGTTGAAGAGGCCATAATATCAATCAAAATCATTTGTTGATTTCTTGTAGGCTTTCCCAAATTCACTGCCCCCAACTGATAATCAGTGATTTTCACGTCATCATGGCTCTTCTCCATTATAGGTATGGCACATTCAACAATGATCTCTCCAGCATCAGCCTAGTGGAGTGAAGACCCCGAGCCTTCTTCTTAGGTTTCTCCTTCCCAATTTCTTTCATCATTTCTTCCCAATTCAACGGCTGTGGTTGACCAACTTGTTTTCTTTCTAAGTCCAACTTTAGCCAAGTAGGAGCAATAGGAGTAGTGGCTGCCTGGGATGAAGAAGAAGAAACCGTAGTGGAAGTCAGAGGTTGCAAAAATGTAAGCTTTGGTTGAGAATCAACCTCTTGCATATTTTGTTGATCACTTTGCTCCCTTTCCTGTGCTAACTTTTCTGCTTCTTCTTTATCCTTTTTCTCTTGCACCCTTTTAGCTTCCAACTCCTGCCTTAAGCATTCTTCTTCCTCTTTCTTCTTTTCTAACATTCCATCTCGCTGCTTTTTCAATTCTTCAATATAGTCCCATGCCTCTTTAGACTTATTTTCATGTTCAACAATCTCAACAGCCTCTCTTTTCCTTTTCAAGCATTCTTGCTCTTCCCTTTTTCTATAGGCCTCCTCTTGTTCCTTGAGTTTAGCTTAAATAGCTTCTTTTTGTCTCCTTTTTTGAGCCTTTTCCTCTTCAAGATCATGAATTTTTTGTTGCCTTATCAATCTATCCCTTTCTTCTTGAAATTTTAGTTCTTGCTCCTTTTGTTGTTGCTGTTGAGCTAACTCATTGGCCTTCACCTTATCTTCTAACTCCTTCTGCTTGGCTACAAACTCAGATTGTGCATTGGCCTCCTCTTCCTATTGCTTAGCTAATGCCTCAACTTGTGCCTTAGCATTGGCTTCCCTTTTAGCATCCTCAAAGAGTTTCCATTGATATTCTTTAGTTAATATGTGCTCAGTCCCTGCATCATCTGTCATATCCAAAGATGTCAAAGCTGGATCTTTATCAGATGCAGTCTTTTCTAAATCTGTTTCAATATTATGTATCTCGATCTGATCCTCCATTTGTTTTAAAACCTCTGCTTCATCATGAAGGGCTCCCTTTGGTAATTCTTGACCTAACTCTTGTGCCTCAGAGGGTTGAGTAGATGCCTCCCCTGTAGCAGATGCAGAAACACCCACCTCCACAGTTGTTTCATCTTCTTGTACCTTTGGAAGGTCTTGAGGAACCACCTCCTCTTCTTGTGCACTAGAGGGCATAAAATCTAAAGGCTACTTAGGTGCCATCCTTCTTTTTTCCCTCTTATATCCTTGGGTGGTACCTGCAACCTTCCTCTTCTTGGATGATGTAGCCTCGGTCTGATTAGATCTCAGACTCACCCATTGAATACTCCTATCGAGCACTGGTCTTGCAATCTACATTATGTCAATGGTCTCATCCGCACTCCAATCTATTGGATCAAGGTCCTTAGTTCCAATCTTGTTTGCATCATACCCGGGATCCAAAACTATCCCATCATCAGATAATGTGTCAGGAATGTCTTCTTTGATCCCAAACTCAATTATGAGTGGGATGGGTATCCTTTCATAATTCCTCCTCCTAAGATCATATTCATCTTGTATGTCCTCCCAAAAATCCTCCAGCAGATTGAAATGCTTCTCAAAGACACTGGGGAGCAAAGCCTTCATCTTGTGTTTGGGGTCATAGCATTTCTTGGCAGTGTACAAGCCCAACTTCAAATAAATTAATTCATCACAAAAAACCTTACCCACCTGAATGTGTGGACAACAAAAGGCCCCCAACTTCATTGGAAATTTATGGCAACCTATCTTGTGTTTGTTGCTGAACTAGAGATTCATAGCCAAGGCTTGATAAATAAACTCCATTAGGATTATTCTATCACCACAACACTTGCGTAGCAAATGGGGATGACCATCAAATCCTGCTAACCTGAAATAGGTGAATGTGGGGTACTGGATAAACCAATGCCCCCATTCATTCACAAAAGCCATTGCCTCTCTACTAAGTCTATACCCAACATCACCATTAAGTTTGTTGACAATGACATAAAGAAAGGAATCTTTTACCCTTCTATAATGTTGCTCTGATGCCTGCAAGGTGAGCTAGTTATAATACTCCCATACCTTCTTCTATCCTTGGGCTTCTCCTAATATACCCACTGTTTGAAGTCCAGGAAAAATCCCCACACGGGCAGCTGCATAAACCACATAGGAAGTCATAAAGAAACGCTTGGTTTCTCTCACCTTTATCATCTGATTGTGAATGTGATCGGACAATATCATAGACCAGTCAAATTGTTGCCTCCCATCCAAAATAGCTTGGATAAAAGGAAACATCTATTCCTTAAACAGTGAAGCATCCCTTTTCCCAAACACCCTAGAGAGGAACATGATTATATCCCCAATTTCTTTACTAAAGTCTGCCCTCTTAAGCTGGTCTGGGAGCTTGATCAGATATTTCTTCTCTACCCTCATCCAAGTCTTATTTATGTGGAGTCTATTCCTCTCCTTGTTATCACTGTAAAGCCTCAATGCCTCTGCCTCATTTAATTGCCTAGGATTCTTGGGATCAGGTATATGAAACAAGAATTTGATCATTTGAGGTGTGAAGTCAATAATGAAATTACCCTTCACATCCACACACTGCATAGTAGCAAGGTTATATGCTCCAGCTGCTGCAAGAATCAATTCTGGACATTGAACCAATACGGGAAAAAGTGCAACATGCGCCAACCTTGATTGAACAATCCTTTCTATCCTTCATGTAATCTGCTCTTTAGTGAATGTCTCCTCATGCAACTCTCCATAATTGAAAGGACCCAAATTGGTGTCAGTTATGTTGGTCTAGTCATAGTCAATTTTGCTAGCCGTGAGGACAACTTCCCTATGCTTACACCTCAAGGTATATGGGAGCTGCTCCACTTTGATCTTCTTTGGCATAACTCCTGCCACGAAGTTTCACCTAGCTGGCTCCTTTGAGAGGCCTCATCTGATGCTCCCGATATCTCTTAATACCTGCAACAATTTCCTATATTAGATGAACAAAAAATATAAGTTAGTCAATCATATAATCATTGGTCCATCCTCCTAAAATAACATTTACTTGGTGAAACCATGCCTTTATCGGAGGCGAAACCGTAGAAGCATTTGACATAGACAATGTTTTATATCATGAGTTGGGGCCGGGATCGAAACTGGACAAGAATAACAAAAATCACATGTGGGACCAGAACGGGAACCAAAACATGATCAGAGGCGGAACGGGAACGGGAACCGGACCAGAACATGGTCGGAGGCGAGACCGAAATGAAAATAGTACTAGAAACAAAAGCTAGTTACCAAGTTCAATTCTCTCCTTGGACCTAGTTCCGGCCAGAGTAAAGATAGTGACATCATAATAAGGAATGGGAGCAAATCACTTCCAGAAAACAAAGAGTATTTAAAACATGGCGGTCATATGAATGAATAAACCCTAGGTCATATGGGCCCCAACAGAAAACTAGAAAAGGCTCAGCTTAAACCTCCAACAATTCCTCCATACAGAAGTCATTAAAACCATGAACATGTTATATTGTAAAACCCTAATTCGCCCGATACCCTATTTGCAAAAACTAGGGCACAATGAGAAATTGGTACGAACAACCCGAAAATGAATGTGATAAAACCAGAACAGGGTCTCAAAACAAAATTCATTACTCGAGCAAGGAAACCCATTCAAAATTGAAACCCTAGTCAAAAACAGAGTACAACAAAACAAACCTGTCATGAAAGTGACAATAGAACAAACAACAAAGCACAAATGACAAACGGAAACACAAACCCAACAAAACAGAACGGGACATAAAAGAAAGAAAGAACCAAACAAAACTAAACAAAAGAACAAAAACCAACCGAGTGAACAAATTCATAGAATAAACTCTCTGGCGAATATGCAAAAATGACACAAACGAAAGAACAAAATGGAAGAAAGAGAAGCAAAAGAAACCCACCTCAAAACGCTCCTTAGGATTGATCGCAAATTCGCCAAGATTCGCTCCGCAATTCACCCTCGCGATCAAATCAATTCTCTAAAGAGTTTCCTGGCCATAATTTTCTTAAACACTTTGCATAATGATAAAAATGAGGTGGTTTAAGCATAATTAAACCTTTAATAAATAATTCGTGCATGCAAATAGGCTGCATTTAATGCCATAAATGCGGTAGATCGGGGGCGGAGCGAACGACACAAACAAATAGTTAAGTCAAATCAACGAAACATCAAAAGGTAAGGCAGAAGTGGAGCCGGGTCGGGAACAAGATAGAGAAACCACACAACGTTCCCTATTTCATCTCCAACCCCATATCCGGTCCTGACAAAAGGACCGACCAACAAACAACAAACAGAAAGGGGAGCGAAGACAAAACCGAAATGGAACTATCACAAATTTTGAAGTTCCATTCTAGCTCCGGATATGGTCCCGACAAAAAGCAAAGAACAAGAACAAGGGAAGTGGGACTGGAGCGAACACCGGACCCAACCCAAACAATAAAGAGAGAGAAAGACAAAGAGTGGAAGCAAAGATCAAAAAAATGGAAACTTGAAAACTTCCCATTTGAAAACTTCCCATTTGAGTTCCAATCCCGGTTTCGATCCCACCCAAGCAAACAAACAAAACACA
>VDFB02208507.1:0-10108 GCA_007258455.2 Sequoia sempervirens | reverse complement strand
GCAATTTAAGTGCTCCATGATGTATATGGCCCATCCTCCTATGCCATAGCTCTCCTTGATCTCTAGAATTACTGTTGCTCATCAGTGCCTTATTAGTATCAAACTGCAACCTATAAAGCCGGCCGCTCCTAACTCCAATAGCTATGGGTGATTTCCAATCCTTGTGCTTAATTAACACACTTGCCCCTCTAAAGAGTACATTGTAACCTTTATCTTGAAGGACAGATATGGAAATCAAATTCATACCTAAGCCTGGCACATGCAACACATTATGAATGGGAATCCGCTTACCATTCTCCCTCTGAAATAAAACAGTCCCTTTCCCAACTGGATTGAGCTTGGACATGTTCCCCATAGAAATCTGCATTCTGATGTCCTCCTCCTTATAGCTGGAGAAGTACTCTCTAACTCCTGTCATATGAAATGACGCCCCACTATCTATATACCAAACACCCTGTGAGGTTGAGCTAGCCATACAAGCTATGAGAGTGAACTCATCCTCCATTCTACTAAAGAGCTCATCTGCACTTGCTGAAGCTGCTGTCTGCTTCTTGCCTTTCTTCCTTTACGGGCAATCGCTGACATAGTGGCCAAACTCGTGACAGCCATAACACTTGACTTTAGATAGGTCCTTCTTCTTCTTCTCACCTTGTGGATTTGATCCTTTACTAGACCCCTTCTTTGCTTTCCCTTTTCCTGCAAGGGCAACGTTCTCCTGTTCCGCCTCACTTTGCTGACTCTTGCTACTGGTACCACTGACAAGACTGAGTCTAAGCTCCTCCTGAGTGAAGTCACTCCAAAGTCGATCCCAACTTGGCAAGGTGTCTCGTCCATTAATAACTTGAACAAAGACATCCCACTGCTTAGTAAACCCATTTAGGGCTATCCGCACTAGCTCGTCATCACCTAGATTATCTCCAACAGCAGCCAACTCATCCTTGACAAGTCTGAGTCTGGTGAGGTAACTTGTCACGTCCTCTCCCTTGTTCATCCGAGTAGTCCTCAACTTTTCTCTCAGAATCAGCTTCCAGTGAGTGGTAGCATTCTGGTACAGATTCAGAATGGCATCCCACATCTTCTTCGGCCAGATCTAACCTTCACATGTGGGAACAATATGATCCCCGACACCACTGGGCACCGTCCTCGCCTTGCATCTTCCTTCTTATATGCTAAGAGCTGTGCTGGATCTGTAGGTATAGGTACAACACTGGTCACATATTCCTTTATCCCATTCTCTTCTAGCAACAAAGAAATTCTGGCTTTCCAGACACCAAAATTTGAGGCTCCATCCAATCTGTCCTGATCTCTTAAACCTACTGAGGCCATCTCAAAAGATAAAAGAAAACAAATAATAATAATTCTGAAGAGGCAGGATCTTTCCTTCCTTTGTTAAGCCTTATCTGCCCTCAGATCAGCTCTGATACCATGTGAAAATTCTATTGCAGTTACTGATTATTAATCTTCTATCTAATACATAGATTATTTGACTTTGAAAAATTAATTCTCAGCAAATATCGAAAAATAACACAACTGCAACTTCACCAATAAAACTCACAAGAATAGAGAAGAAAAACAATATGAACACAATATTTCTGGACAAAGCCTGTCTCAGGAAAACTCATGTCTCACTACCGCAGATGAGGAATTATATTAAACTTCAGCAAAATTAAGGAATGCAAAAACTGCTTGCCTCTTACTGGCAGAGCTCCGGCAATAATCTTCTCCGGAAATTCTTTCCTCAATTTCTCCTGCTGAAATTCCACAGCTGCTATCCCCAACGCTATCACTGCGCGCTTGCTAACACTGCAAGACTATTTGTTCTCACTGCAAATTCTACTACTTGCTAACACTGCAAGTCTACTTGTTGTTGTGTTCTCCAATTTCCATTGATCCCCTTTTATACTTTTCTCATTGAAAAACCAATGGCCATGATTTAATCTCAATCAATGGCTAAGATTAGACTCTAAAAACCCTAACTAACTGGATTCTAGAAGTCTCTAGAGGAATCAATTATTAATTACATAGTATCTAGACAAACCTTTCCCAGAGGTTTCTAGAAAATAATTAAATAATTAAATGACACTTCTAGACAATGGAGACACTGGCCCAAGCCTACATAAATTAACATAGTTTAAAAATTAACTTCGGAGGACTTGTAAAGACTTGTCCTGAGCCTTGTGATAGAGAAGAGATCAAGACAGCAGTGGGCATATGGAATATGGGATCAGAATGTATCATCATTAGGAAGAAATGAAAATGACATCATATAATGTGCAATGAAAGAGAAACATGTCAAAGTGGCAACAGAGGAAGAGGCCATATTTTAAAGAGCTGCGGTCAATCCATTTATAGTTTCTGTAGAGACTAATAACATGTATTGTAAATAAGATAATTGTGCGCCCTGTGGGTGCCCTTGTTTTAAATAAAAGACGATGTTCTGAAAAATAGACACTTCAATATATTAGCAAACGAATGTTACGACCGCATTTTACCCTTCTATTTTAACGAATCTTTTAATGGTGTTGCAGCCATTTGGTAAAGTCAAATCTGATAGTTTCAACTATTTCATGTAGATTGCTCACAAAGATGTTCATGGTTTTTTATTGGGTCATGGATTAGCCTAGAGAATTATCTGGGTTATGAATTCAGATTAAGAAGTCCACACTGGAGTTTCTTTTCATTTAGCTTGTATAATCATCAAATATGAATTCAGATTAAGAAGTCCACACTGGAGTTTCTTTTCATTTAGCTTGTATAATCATCAAATCTTAATTCGGAGATTTCTACCTTCTTGATGAAGAATGGAGGTTGCCTGAACTTGGCTAATATCTAACTGACATGAAATTGCTTTTGAGCAGAGTTGAGAGCCATTATCAAATATCTGGGAATCCCAGTCATTCACTCCTGCATTGCAACTCACTTTGTGTGGAATTACAATGATAATGCTGAGTTTCAAATCCAACCACTGCTAAGATGAAAATCACTAGTAGCACAACAGGAGCAGAAAAACCCAATGGCCAAACTAATCTAAATGTAAAAATAATGTCATAGAAACTGATCGAATTTCAAAATGATTGAAGATCTACATGAATGATTTTTATTGTTGTAAATGGCCTATAATATTTTCTAACTACTTGTTAAGAAAATTAAATTATTTATACTGATTAAAAAAATTGAATACGGGGAGGTTTATGTGTATTCATAAAAAAATATGTTTGTGTTTTATAGATTTGTATTTGTACTTAGAGACGAAAAAAAAAGAAAATAACATAGAAATAATGGAATAGGGACAAAATACCTTCATCTAAAACAATTTTTTTTCCCATCAAACAAAATTGAAGTAGAGTGCACCTTAGCTCCCTTTGATTTGCTCTTTTGATATGTCGATAGAAGAATGTGACTGCTTACGAAATCGACCATAACATAAACGTACGATGATAGATGACCCAATAAAAAATTTAGCAATATGAGGCGGCAATGAAAGTGGATTCTCAAATGGAATGAGAGGCCTCTTATTTATAGAATTTTTGAGAGAGAAATCAATGGCTAAAATAGATTGGTTGATGGATGGCTAGGATTTATTGAGGATTAGGGTTTGGAGTAAAATTGTAGTCATGTGGCATTTGTCACATGAGAGATAAGGGCTAGGTTTAGGAGGTGCATTGGAGAATATCCTTATGTGAATGGTTGAGATTTGAAGATGTAGTATAAAATGGATGAATGAGATGCAAAGTTAGTTTGACTTTTCTAGTAAGTGTCCAGATTTAATGAATCTCGAAAAAGCTCTTAGTAAGAGATGTGGCCCTCAATGATTATTATTATTTTGACTGCATGAATCAGAATCGGGTAGCATCTGCTTGCCGAGGTAAACTATTTTCACTTTTTTCCCGTATTTATTTAAATGATTAAGTAAGGGATAAAGGTGAAGGATATATTTTTTAAATAAATAATAAATATTTATTTAATCAAATTGAGAGATAAAGATGATGGATAAATTAATTAAATAAATAATAAATATTATTTAATTAAAGTGGGAGATAGAGTTTAGGGATAAATTAATTAAATAGATAAAGTAAATAAATAAATAATAGATACCTAAATTTAATCAAAATGTAATCAAAGTGATGCATAAAATAATTGAATAAATAATAAATATTATTTAATTAAGTTGGGGATAAATAAATAAATAAATAATGAATATTTATCTAATTAATGTCTATGATAAGGTAAAGTAAAGTGTGGTTAGGTGTGGTCAATATTAGTTGTCTCTAGTAGTAATTCCCACTATCACTAGTTCCAAAATTTGTATTCCTAATTCTAATATACTTTGAGAAAAAGAAAACTTGAGACTTGCAAGTGTAGACTTGATCCAGGTCACTTCTATAGTTATTAATCTAAACCTTCACTTTTAGAACTCAAACTTCAAATTTATTTGTTTCCAACTACTTCACTAGCCATTACAAATTGACTTAACGCTTGTTGATTTATGTGATTGGTTGATGTATTTAAGAAAATTGACTACTCACTTGAAATCGTATAGCCCGATTATCTGGGACATCATAGAGAATTGTTGTTGAGCACAACTATAATTTCACATTGGAGAATAAAAAAGAACCTAGCACCATTTATTATAGAATTTTGCAAAAACTATTTGGATAGAACACTAATATTAGATCAAGCCTTATAAGGTGAGCAAACACACAATCCTGCCTATGAGATGAGAAAGCTGACGCGGGAAAAATACACAAGAATGGATAAATCAACATATGAATTAAGCCATGAATTATATATACATATAGCGAGGATGGAAGAAATTTTCATCACTAATAATGGAGAAGACTTGGTAGCTGACTCCCACTAATAGAGAATGGCGGCGAGTTAACTTCCTCTAATCTCTCAAGAGATGGCAACCTAACTCTCACTAATTAGGACGCCTAAATAATATTAACATCATGTGTAAATATCTATGTGCATAATACATGCAATGATATATACACTAACATGGTCCCCCGTTAAGAATATCTTAGGTGGACACAAAGAAACAAGGTCTCAACCACTGGGCCAGATGAGGTACCCAAGTACAATGCAATCTATCATAAAGTGGAGAAAGGGAGAAAACTTAGTGGAAAAAATCCCCACTAAAAGGGAGAAAAAAATGTGAAGAGGATTAGAAAGTGCACCTCAAATACAATGTTACCTCTGAAGTAGACTACACTCCTAGAAGAGTTTGTAGATGAATTGAATTTCTCTTAGTAAAAGGTTTGGTGAAAATGTCAACAACTTGCTTTGGAGACTAGACAAAGACTAGGTTGATCATATAATCATAAATAAGCTCTTGAATATAGCGCATATGGATCTCTATGTGTTTGGTCTATTGGTGCTAGACCACATTCTTGCATATCTAGATGGCTCTTTGGTTGTCACAATAAATGGCTATATGATGTCTAAATGGAATGCCACTAGCTTAGTGAGAATTACTATAAGAAAAAGAGTCTTATTAGTTGCATTATAAAATCCCCTATACTTTGCCTCTGTAGTTGATAAATCAATAAAACTTCAATTTTTACTAGGTCCCAACTAATAGGACTAAAAAAATAGTGAGAAACTCTAAACTAAAGTGGACTTGTAATTTTGAGTATCGCCAACCTAGTCTAAAATCGTGTATCCAACCAAGTGAACCTCTATGCCAAATTTGTAGTGAATATCAAATCTTAGAATACCCTAAAGTTAGTGAATAATTCTCTCATATACTTTGCAATGTAGCTCATGAGACTCTTGCATGAATCTCAAAACCATACCTATTGGATATGAAATATTAGGCCTGATATAAGTAAAATAGATGAGACTACCAAAGATTCATCAATACAAATTAGCATCAACCAATGGTGTAGTACAATTAGCCACAATATTGAATCCAAATAGAATGGTAAATCAAATATTTCTTACAATAAATTATGTGAAACTGAGCAAGTAGATCAAGAGTATACTTTGGTTGTGCAAGAATAATACTTGAGTCGAACTAAGAAATTTCAATGCTATGGAAGTAATTCAATAAACCAAAGTTTGTCATGTTAAATCTATCTTATAGTGCTGACTTGATAGTTTTAAAAGTGGATGAAGAGCTCTTGGTGATCAAAATATCATCAACTTAAAGTACTAGTATCAATAACGAATCGTCTTGCCATAAGAGATATACATTGGGATCTAAGTAGTACTGAGTGAAGCTTGAAACCAAGAGGAAGGAATCTATTGTGGCATAAATATCTTGAGCTGCCTATTTGAGGCCATAGAGGGATTCCACAAGTCTACAAACCAAAGATTAATTCCTAAAAGAACTTGGTGATTATTTTATGTAGATCTCCTTCTCAAGGCCTCTACGAAGATAGGTGCTCTTCGCATCCATCTAATGCACATCCCAACCATGTGATGTGACAATATATAATTTGATTTACATTGAATTCATGTTGGCCATAGGTGCAAAGGTATTTACTTAGTTGATTCCACGATCCTATATAAAACAATTGGCAACCAAACATGCCTTGTACTTTTCAACTAACCCATATTGTGAGTGGTTTAAATTGTGGGAAGAATTATGACACCAACTGAGTCCACAATATAAGGAGAAATGAAAAGTGTAGACTCAACAAAACCCAGTCGGCGGTTGTGAAGGTTGAGCTGTTGCAAGGACCTGGGCGAGGGCTGCTTGGAGAGTTGGGTCCATTAGGATTTGTGAGAGCTTAGGGGGAAGGTTTTGCATGTGCTTGGTAAGAGCCTCAGGCATAGTGGCAAGGGGAATAGGTGATGTTATTGTTGCCAGATGGAGTGATGTGATTGGCGACATGGCAATAGAAGAAGAGGGGGGAGTGGTCATGCCAGAAGAGGAGTCAATGTTAATTACCGACTTGGCTGGGGGCGAAGGGGCAAGATGGACATAAATGTCCACTGCCGGCGGAGATGTGGCGACCGCAGGAGGGGTAGGGAGAGCCAATGGGGGCTGCAATTCTATTGTGCCTACTTCTTGTTTAAGCCTTTTGGGGGATGGGCCCCTCATTTCTTTCTTTGACTGGGCCTTGGGATCAGGAGACTATGCGGTCTCTGTCTCTTTCCTCTTCTGGGATCTGGTGATTGGAGGAGACTTGGAGGTCTCACAAGTTGACGTGGTGGTAGCGACGTCCTCCATGGCACTCATTTTTCTCTTGAGCCCTTCATAGGTAAGGATCACCCCTTGTTGCTTCAGATGTGCCACCTACCCATCAACCCACTCCTTGGTACGAGTTATGATTGGCTGGCTGTTCATCCTAGTCGATTGACGGTATTGGGAGATTGGAAACCGCAGGGTACCTTGGGTGCATGATGGTGGACTCATCCTCCTCGACCTAGTCTGGTACTGGGAACGGTTTTACTCTTCTGAGGAACTGCACTGTCATGCGCATGTAGTGCATTGCGCGGACCTCCTTGTTGTCCTGGCAGTCAGCCCAAAAATATTTAATGTGGTATTGGTGGGCATATGCTAGCCCCAGTTCCTTCCTGATGTGGCCGTGTGGGTCCATCCGTGGGTGTGCGGTGTACCAGTCGATATGATATTCCTTGAGCTCCTTTTCAGAGTTACTGGCACATTGGGAAGTCTGTAATCGGTACATGCCCTGGTCGAGGGTCATGGGGTAGGAGATCCCTACTATATGTTTATTACTGAAGATTTCCTGGATGTATTGGAGCTGTCGAGATAGCTCCAGGAGGACGATCCTGTCATTGGGGTAGTGGGGCAATCTATTTGGCCTTTCAGTGAAACCCTAGGCCCGGATGTATGTAAACTTTGGGAATTGGATGAACAGGAAAGCATACTGCTTTAGGAGTGCCCTGGCACTGTGGGAGACTCTCCTCTCGAAGTCCCTAGCGATCAATCTGATAATGTGGCCGACGAAGGTGTCATTAGCCCTGCAGTACTCCCTCTTGAAATTATGATACTTAAGTTGTGGATATTTTTCATAGGCCTTAAGTCCTTGCTTTTTCTCCTGATCGGGTGCTACAAACAACCCACTGTATTGTCTTTAGTTTGCTAGGGAGTAGACGAGGTAGGAGGTCATGTAGAATTTGGAAGTCTTTTTCACATTGATGAACTGCTCATAGAAGTAGTCACTTATAATTCCTCCCCAATAGAATGAGGCCTTGGTCGTAACATCCTCATTCCCCTGTAGGATCTGCTCAATAAAATAGGCCATCCATTCCTGGAAGTAGGCGGCCATTGGGAGACCTCTGACCCTATTCAACAAGGTTACTAGGTTGTGGTAGTCCTCATGGAAATCGCTACGGAAGAGTTCCCGGGGAACCTTCGCAGCGCTGCCCCGTGTTTCCTTAAGCCAATACAGGTTGATTGACTTCTTGCATCCTCCCGGATTAGCATCCCACGCTGCCTGGTATTCTTCTAGTGTGGGGACCTCCATCTGCTGGAATGTGGGGATGTGGAATGTCTTGGTAATCCCCTCTGGGGACATGTCTGCAAGGATGTTTCCCTCCCTATCTATAATCGTTCTGGTGTCTGGCTGATAGGCTTCTCGGCAAGCCATCACTAATTCGGGTGCCACGAGCGAGGGGGGGAAACTAGTGACCTTGGCTAATCCACTTTGCCGTATTAATCTGGGGTTCTTTGTGGTTGGGTTGACCCTGACCCTTTGAGTGAATTCATCTATGTCAACCTGGTCGATGTTAGTATCTGAAATCTCCTTCCAGTCGGTTGTGACGTTTGAGTGGAGCGGCTCACCCTGGAACTAATACTTCATTTGATCCTTGTCTTCTTTTCCCCGAGGGGTCCTTCCTAACATTTTGCCCTTATCTTTCTCGGTGAATGCCCCTGAAGTTCCTGCACCCGATTCCATATATTCTACAACCAAGGGCAAAGTCAGTGCAATAGATTATCAAAAGCATTCATTTTAGTCCTTATCTTGAAAACAACATCTACTTCAAACAATTAAGTATATCATAAATTTTATCCTTTAGATGTTATTGATCTTTGTTTCAAGGCACTTGGACAATCTGGGCTCGGAGGGCCAGACTTCCCCGATAGAAATGCTGTCTGGAAGGGAAAACGCAGCCGAACGCTCCCGGAGACCCTTCTTGGTCGAATTTTAATGTTTTTAGAAGCTTATGATGAAGAGCAAAAATTTGGGATGTGGATCAAGGTCAGATTCCAGATTGGAGATCATTATGATCGATTTCAGGGGCTCGGAGGTTTCAAGCCGGGAAGCCGTTGGGAGATGGCAGTTGGCGACGGCGGACAATCGATGGAAACCCGGATGTGGAAGCCTGGGTCCCGGGGCCTGGATGGCCAAAGGACAGCCGGCACTAAGTCATTTGTTTTCGAAGGCTCGGGCCGGTGACAGCGAGAAGGCGGGTGGACTTCACCATTTGGGACGGCAAAAACTAGATGGAAGTCCAGTAGAGGAAGTTTAGGGATATGAGTTCATCGTTTAAGTCCAGCGGTAATTGGCATGGCGGGGTCCGGAGGCCGGGGCGCTGAGAGAGAATTTTCGTTAGAAACAACAATCAAGAGGCAGACTTCCGCAGACGGAAGTCCAGATACCGGCGCCCGATGAGCGGACGGCAGAGTGGGGACCTCTGTTCGGAAAGGCGGGCGAGGACCAGAATCCCAGAACACGGGGCCCGACGTGTTGACGGGCGCGACAAGTTTGCGAGAAAGCACGACAAGTGAAAGCTCGGGGTCCGAAGACCGGGCAGATGGGGCGAAGATTCCAACGGCGGGGGATCGACGGACTTCCGAGGACGGAAGTCCAGGAGCCGAGGCCTAGGGACACATAAGTCACCGTCGCAAAAGGAACAAGCCAACTGCAAAGAGGAAGGTGGGGCCCGAAGCCCAGAAGGCACCAAAAATTTTGCTAAAAGAATATGTAGAGCGGGCAACGAAAAAAGAGCAGGGAAACCCGAGGTCTGGGGCCCGAAGGAAAAAAAGATGGAACGATTTAATCTGCAAAGGGTTTCTACAAGCTGAAGCATAGGCAAAACTCGGAGGGTAGGACTCCGGGCGACGTTCACTGTTTGGAGATGGCGAACCCCCGGCGGAACTCCGGAGGCGGAACTCTGGGGTCCCGGGCCT
>VDFB02208506.1:0-11174 GCA_007258455.2 Sequoia sempervirens | reverse complement strand
GGCATTTGATCAGAGGAAGGCAAGTGGAATCGCTTGGAGGCCATGCATGGTTAGGGTACTTTGGTCATTTAATATAGAGTTAAGTTACTTGGTATGCATTTCTATTACTTTGCGTGTGTTGTTTTTTGTGTTTTGTAAGCTCTTGTTCTGAGGAAGAGTTTGTAGCCACTAAGCAAGAGATGTTATAGTTGCAGGCCCCACACCTAGAAATGAGTTACTTGACATGATAATTTGTTACTTTCCACGGGCCTCCTTTTCATTATGCATCGTAACAGGTTTCCATAGTGCTTTGAATTCACTATCACTATCACTCTCCCCATCGTGCCAAGCATGTATGTATGCATGTTTCTATGCGCATATGCATTTACCTATGTGCATATCTATGTAGCCATTTGTAGATGCATATATGCATGTATGCATGTGACTTTAGATATATCTATGCATATATGTATTTATGCATATGTGTATGTGTTTAGATGCATCTATGTGTGTATGCATGTAATCATATGGATGCATATATGTTTATGTCCATAGATGCATTAATGTTTTTACATGGATGTATCTGTACATATATATACATATGTATACATGTATGTGTGTGTCGATATGTCTTTTCTACACAGCAGTTTACAGTGACAGGGCAAAGGTTGTCATGATTCCAAAGACACTTGCAGACAAGCTACTCCAGGCAATAAATAGTTTTTTTCATCAGTTTTCTTTTATTTTAATGTCCATAAGCACATTGGGTTTCATAGTGCTTAGCCTATGCTATTCTTCAGAGACTAGTTCCTTGGACAACCAATTGTATTTTGTCCAACATAGAATGTGAGAGCTTAACAATAACTTGGCACTTATGAGCTCTCTAAAGATTTCATATCTTCAATTACTGCAAAACTGTTCCATAGTGCAAGCTTTAGAGCCACTGTTCTGCTAGCATGTCCCATAATAGGACCTTACAAACAATATGAGGACAATGTGTTAAGAGCACTTTACAAACTGTCAGGCAAATGCAATTTATAGATATAAGCCTAAACTCCACAATTGCTTTCATCTCTCTCATTGTCATTAAAGCATAAAGCAAAAAGGATTTTTGTGCAACTTCTAATTTTTGTACTTTTACATGATAATTCACTTTATTAATTAATGAATCAATTTATCTTAATTAATCAATTTTCTTTTTCCTTTTGTCATTTCATATCTAATTAATTAGATAGCTGTTGAATAGTATTTATATACATAATAATTAAAACAAAGAAATAATTATAACTATCCTTGTGTACATTTGACCAATCAAACAAAGTCAATTAAAAAATCCGATTCCACTTATTCACTGATAGTATTGGTATGCAATTTCCTTGAAAAGACTTGAAAAAGAGGATTACTCAAACACCAATAAGGATTCTGATTTCTAACATTCCTATCCAAATCATCTTCATTGAATAAGATGTTGTGGCATACATTAATTGGATGTATCACATCATCTTTCTTATCAGGATGCCAACAACCTTGGTTTGTATTTCTCCTTGGGTGTATCTAAATGCCATGAGTTATGAATTCTACTTGCATGTGGCTTCATTGGACAAGTAATAGTAAGTGCTACATAACGGTACAAAATAAACTTATGCATATGGAAATGAAATGACCCCATTTAGTTAGAAAATCAATATTTACATCGCTTTCACTATTAAGTGATAGCTAATTTCGCATTAAACAATAGCTAGAAATTGTTTTTACGAGAACTTAACAATGCTAGCACAAGTCTGTGTTGTTTTTTGGCTTAGTATTGATTAGTTGTTGTGGCCTATTTACGCTTTTTTAGGCACTTAAGAAAATATGGGATCTATTCCATTGATTGCTCTTAAAGAGCTTATACCACCATTGCAATAACATAATTACCCTGGTGCATGCATGTGCAAAAAAATGTTCTATATTATAGGGTACACAAATAGCAATTAGTATTTAAAAATTATAGAATGCAATTTGCATTTTAAGAAAAAAAAAAGTTCTTACTTGGATTGTTTCTCGTTCGAATGAATCTACATAAGAATTCTGTTTTGTTTTTATGAATATCATAGTATATGTCACTCACTGTACTCATTTGTCTAATTTGTCCTTGTGATAGGGATCAATGCTTTCAACTGTATTTAAACAATCATGCATAAACCACATTAGGAAAAATTGCTTGTCCCTATCACAATTTGAACATTTCTACAAGTATACTTGATCATTCGATAGCAGATTACAAGGTCAGTTTTCCAAATTGTCTTTTTGCTTTTCTTGAAATGCAATTGAAATTCTTCAATATAATAACTGCATAAAGTTCTTTTCCATGTATTCATTTTGTCATCTTGTATTCCTCATTTCTTTGAACATAAATGATTTAGAGGGCTGTTTCCACATATACAAATAGGAAAATGCATTATCCACAATTGCAATAGTAATTTGTCTCTGAGCAATAGAATAGGTTTTGCTTATGTGTTAATAAGTTATACTTCCTCTATACAATATCCATAGAATAGAATGAATTGCTAGCATGCAATTTTTAAACCCTGTTTGCAGTTTCAAATAACTTTTAGAGTCATAAGTCTTTGTTTTATGTCAACTGGTTTTTACCTATATGCATTTAAGGCAATTTTTTTCATAGGACTGTTTATAGCTGTGGCAAGTTGTTGTGCAGTTTGCAAGTTAACGTATGTTTAATCTTCCTGTTTTGCAAATAAAATCCTACAAAGTTAATTTCAAAAGCTGACATGGCACATGAGTACAATGAATGATGTACTACGTCACCCATAGACATGATGCAATATTTTACCATGGTCTTGCTTACATGCAAAATGACATTAACCACAGTTTTTTTTGCTCACATTGCCAATTTCACTACGTGCTTTAAACCTCTAAAGTAAAAGAAAACTGAGAAAAGAAACTATGTATTGCCTCAAGTAACTCGTTTCTGGTTCTGGATACTGTAACTATAACAAAGTCTGCTCAATCGCTATAAACTCTCCCAGAACAAAGACTTCTAGAATAGAAAAACAATATGCACAAAGTAATAGTCATGCTTAACGGCTGACTTAAGTCTATAACAAATTAACAAAGCAGTCTGTCTATACATGTCCACCAAGCCATTCCAGCAGTTTCTCATCCACCCACATGCTATTTAATGCATTTGCTTTGCATGTATGCACTGTGTGCCTGCACCTCTGAGTTTCAATCTCTTTTTTTAATTATTTAATCAATCTATGCCTTCACTTTTGCTTAATGGACCTATGCCTTTGCATTTTCCTCAAATTTTTTAAACACAAATGATTTTAAAAGCTATTCCCACAAATAAGAAAAGCCATAGATCTTCTTTGATCAAACAATGCTTTTGCATTTCCCTGATTTTCTTTAAACAGAAAAGATTTGTGAAACTATTCTCTACATGCCACTTAATTCATGTTTATCTGAATAGCTTTTAAAATCATTTGTTCTTTGAAAAAAATTAGTCGCTAAGAAGTACATAGAAACAAAGGAATCCAATTACACAAAACATTTAAATACCATAGACTGAGATTGACAATGTGAGCAAAAAAGATTCTTGTTGACCAATTGTTGCATGCAAACAAAGCTACCTGAAAATATTGTTTTGTGTTTGTGGCACTAAAAGTATACATCATGCATTGTACTCATTTATCCACTTTGGCAATGTAACAGGAATAAGTACATACAACCCTACTGGGGGACAATGGATAACAAGGTCAGGTTGAAGAATTAATACTATTTTCCCCTTGTGCTTCTATTAAATTGTTTGCTGTGTGGTATGTTATGTAAGCTTCTGCTACTACTCAAGATCCATTTTCCAACATATATAGAGATTATTAACTTCCAAGATCCTCGACAACATGATTCATACTATCGAGTGCTATTGAGTGAAAGCACATAAGCGACAATGTTAACAATTTAAGATTTTGTAATCTAGATACTAGTGTTAAATGCTATTCATACTCAGCATTTGCTATACCCAAACACATTAGGTTACACGAAAAACAAAGAAAATGATAGACGTTGACACCTATGAATTAACTAAGCGCCCCCAAATATCAAACATTGACTACGTGCTTAAGAGCGAGGGACTTTGTAGATTGAGTACTTTTGCATACAATGTTGGTGATTGTTTGTTTGACTCATTACAACTATTGCTTAACAATCATTACACATCAATTCAATTACGAAATGGAGCTATAGATTACTTCTTGAATTGCCTTAAAAACAAGGACAAAGAAGCAATAAAATCATACAACTATGAACTAGACCCTGATACTCTATATACATTGCACAAAGTACATGATCCACAAACATACTTCCACAGAATGCGATTATCTGCACAGCCACAAGCAGGTTGTACAGAAAGTGGATTGTGGGGTGACCTATTTTGCATTCACTGGATATCCAAATGGTTGAATATACAAATCTCCCTTTGGTCAAGAACAACATCAAGAAGGTACTTACAGTTCAATAGTTCTGACTACACAGAATTAGTCTCTATACTATTTCATGACATGAATTCTTTAAGTGGACACTTTGAACCATTGTTAGAAATTGAAACACAAAACATAACTTCAAAACAGCCCATAGGTTCACATGAAATAAAAAAACTGTGCCCAAAGTATCCTTAAATATCAAACATTGACAATGTCCTTAGAGTGAAGGCCTTTGTAGATTAAGCACATTTGCATACAATTTTGGCGATTGTTTGTTTGATTCGCTTCAAGTGATACTTAACAACCAGTACACCTCAACTCAATTATGCAATGGAGCTATAGATTATTTCCTAGCTTGCTTTCAAAAAAAGGAAAAAGAAGCAATTAAATCATATAACAATGAACTAAATCCTGGTACTCTATATACATTGCACAAAGTACATGATCAAGAAACATACTTCCGCAAGATGCGATTGTCTGCAAGCCCATGCATAGACCATAGCAAGCGTGGATTGTGGGGTGACTTGTTTTGCATTCACTGGATATCCAAGTGGTTAAAAATACAGATAAGCCTTTGGTCATTGACAACTTTAAGAAAGTACTTAGATTTCAATGATTCTAGATATACAAAATTAGTCTCTATACTATTCCATGATACAAACCCTTTGGCTGGACATTTTGAGCCGCTTCTAAGAATCAAAGCCCAAAATCTAACTTGCCAATGCTCAACAAGCTTACTCCAACTAAAAAAGTTGATCAGAAATCATCCACAATACAAAAAAACTTACTTGACCAAGCCACATGCTTTGCCTAAAAACAAGGAAAATTTGATACCATTTGTCATAGCAAACAATTTTAAACATAAATCAACAATAAGACTTAATCACCTGAAGAACTTGATTAGAAAAGAAAAACAAAAAGAAAGTGTACCTAGCAACCCAAAGAAAAAAAAAATTGACACCAATAGAAATTTATAAAACAACAATACAAGATACACCAAAACACCCATGTGCAATTTGCCAAGTGCTCTGTTCAACAAGGACATCAGGATTTTCAAACAAAAACAAAAATAGCTATACTGTAAGCTACTACAATCAGATTCCTTACCATTCACAGATCTCATATGCAATGTATGCTACTTTGCATTGAAACAGTCCACTATTCCAAAGTATGCTACGCCACAGAAAATAAGAACTAACAGACCATTGTGCTATGTGCAAAACTTAACTCATCTAAAAGAATGACTTGTCTCACTTAGAATTGCATTTGCATAGATTTGGGAACTAGGGTTCAAAAGGTCTCAAATAGGCCTAACAGGTTCTATTATAAATGTCCCTATTGACATGAACATTGTACAGAGAGCAATACCACAATCAATTAACAACACACAAACAATTGTTGTTTTATTGAAAAGATGCTTAAAATACAAAAATGCATTTCAAAAAGGCATGGTGCGCCCAAATGTCATCATGCAAGCTTTGACTCAATTAACAAGGACACCACTATACAAAATGCATGAAGTCCACATAAACCAAGATTGGCAAGAAGTTCTCCAATGCACTGAAGAAAACGAAGACAATAGTCCACAAAATACAAGTGAAACAGAATCAGACAGTGAAATGGAAAATGAAAACCCATCAGAAACATTGATACATGGATTCACTGAGTCTAGAAGTATCCATAACATGGAGGACAAGATTATTGAAATTGCACCTGCAGAGCACAAGTATCCAATTGGAATATTTAAGGACATCTATGCTGAAGAAATGAATTTCCCAACTTTATTCTTTGGCAAACCACTTGATAATGACATTGTAAAAAACTTTACATATCAGAAAATAGTATGCAGGGAGCTCTTACAGTCAGAAAGACAATTTGCATATCATACAACAAACATTTTTTTCAAAGCTATAAAGGTACTAATACAACAAGTACTGTCTACAATGACAATAAGAATCCGCAAGGGCCAGTTAAAAGGGCAAAAGCTATTTGCGAAAGACGTTAAACACAAACCAAACCTAGAAAAAATTCTAAAATCAGATATTGGATATGTTGATTTCAAAAGAATAAGAATCTCTCCAGACTATTCACAACAACTTAAGAAAAATGTATTTGCTATGATTCGACAACTAGGACCACTGACATTTTTCATCACTTTCTCTAGTGCTGAGCAAAATTGGGATCCACTAATTCAAACATTACAAGAGCTACACAATCTACACCAATCAGCACAAAACCATCAAGAATCTAATCACCCAACACACATTGACAAATTTGAACTAATCAAGAAAGATCCTATCACTTGTGCATGTTACTATAAACATAGAATCAATGCAATAAAAAAATTGATACTTACAGATGACTCCTTCTTTGGAAATGTCATTGATTACTTCTCAGTCACTGAGTTCCAAAATCGAGGAAATGAACATGATCATTTCCTCATATGGGTTAAAAATGCACCAATCTACACAGAAAAAAACAACACAGATGTCATAGCTTTTGTTGATAAGTATATTACTTGCGACACTGAAAATTTGGAACCTCCTCTACAAATGCTACACAAGCACCATCATACAAAGAAATGCAGAAGATCAAGAAAACAATTTTGTAGGTACAATTTTCCTTTCCCACCAATGCAAAAGTCAACTATACTTTTACCAATACTCCAAAAGACTGAAGCGATAACTGCAAATGCCACTGATATCTTTTCAAAACTCCAAAAAGCAAACTATGACGAAACATTCACTTTTCAAATGTTCTTAAAAGAATTAAACTTAACTGACAATGAATACATTGAAGCTTTGAGATCAACATTAAACAGGCCTACGCTTTTCTTATAAAGAAAACCATCACAAATATGGAACAATAGTTTTTCAAGGAAAATTCTAGATCTTTGGAAGGCTAATACAGATGCACAATTTGTCCTAAATGCATATGCTGCTGGTATGTACTGTAGCTCATATATTGCAAAAGTAGACAAGTCAATGACATATGCATTCAAAAGAATACGTACAGACCACAAGCAAGACAATATTGATGTAATACGAATGGTAAGTAAACTTGGAAATGCCATGCTTAACTTGCAACAAATGTCATCACAACAAGCTACACATATTGTTTTGTCATTGCCATTAAATTATAGTTCAAGAAAATGTATATTCATTGATACACGATCTGACAATGATTGCACATTTATACTAAAATCTGTTAAACAATTGAGCAATGAGCCAAACGAATCAGAAAACGTTCTTGCGAAATCTATTATAGACTACTATTTAAAACATCCTGAAACAATGGTGGACATATGTCTTGCAAAATTTGTTTCAAGATACAACAAATATGGTGCTACAATTGAACCAAAGGCCAAACCAAATGTGGTACGGTTTATCAATTTCAACAAACACTTTGATATAGAGAATCATTGTAGAGAGCAATTGGTTCTCTATGTTCCATTTACCATTACTGAGCATACACTCAAACAAAACTTTTACTCTTGGGAACATGCATACATGTACCATGGACAAACCATTCAAACAAACAGTGCAAAGTTCATCCACAACTCAAACTCCGCATGGGGTGACATTGACAAAGCTATAAATGATCTTCAGTCTCTTGAAGATGAAAAGCTCATTGACCTACCAATGCAAGAAAAGCTTTCCCAGAAAGAACTATATGACATTCAAACAGACCTTCCAAACATAGGTCATTCTAACCCAAATACCACGTACTCGAATGGATTTCAAATTACAAAGCACCCACAGATTATAGATAACAATGAATACTACAAGTTAAGACAAATGTTAAATAAAGAACAACAAGCAATTTTTAAGGATGTTCTCATAAAAAAGATGAAAAATACACAAAATCCATTGCGCTTGTTTTTGTCTGGAGGAGCTGGAACAGGAAATACTTTTACAGCAAAATCCATCTACCAAGCTCTCATTCACATGTATAGCAATTTTGTTGACAATAATCCAGACAAACCCAAGGGCTTATTAACTGCATATACAAGTAAAGCAGCATATAACATAGGGGGATTCACATTACATTCAGCATTTCACATACCTTTTAATACATCAGAATTCCTGCCACTGAACACTGAAGTACTTGACACTATGTCAAAGCACTATGATCAATTGTGCATACTTCTTATAGATGAGATATCATTAGTTGGCTCAACATTTCTATGGTATATTGATAGAAGACTACGAGCCATAATGCAAATGCCAATAGCATACTTTGGGAACCTTGATACCATATTTTGTGGTGACCTTTACCAGGCACAACCTGTCCTTGACTCTATGGTTTTTGAAAATAGGCCTACTCCAATTGAATTAATGCCTTATAGTTTCTAGAAAGACCACATAAAATGCTATTCATTGGTGACTACCATGAGACAAAAAGATGAAATATTTATTTCAATCCTTAATAGACTACGAGTAGGCATTTAGACAACTCATGACATAGACTATATCAACAAAATTTGCTTTCGTCCTGTACCATTAGATCCATTGCTTCCACACCTTTTCTATAGGAGAATAGACGTTCAAGCACATAACAACAAAATGCTATCAATCATTCCAACCCAAATGATTGTGCTAGATGCGATAGATGAAGTTAACGAGGACCTTAATGCAATACGAGTGTACAGTCACACAACGACACTTCCATCACAAATATGCTTGAAACCAAACATTCTTGTTGAGCTTTATGCAGGAAATTACAATGTTCAAGATGGCCTCGTCAATGGTTCAGATGGAATTTTTAAAGCATATACATCACAAAACAATATTGATATTGTTTGGATTAAATTTAATGACCCATCAATTGGACATCACCAGTGCACAAAACTAGCACATTGCTATTCTACTATCATTGACAAAGACTGGGTGCCTATACAACGCATTGCTATCCAGAAAATAACAATAAACAAGAAAATTATAACTAGAAAACAATTCCCAGTACAAGTAGCATGTGCACGAACCATACATCGATCCCAAGGATTAACAATGGAGGCCTTAGCTTTTGATCCCACAGGCATTAGACAGCATGGACTAACCTATACAGCTCTGTCACGAACAAAATCAGTAGAATCATTATTTCTGCTACAACCTTTAACTACAAAAAACTTCAAAATTAAAGACAAAATACAACTAGAAATGTCTCATCTTTAGACATGTGCACAATGGAAACTTGATAATCTAAACACATGTTCAAAAAACAAATCACATTTGCTCCTATGTACATTGAACACTCGTAGCTTGAAAGCACATGCAGAAGACATTGTCAATGACTATGACATAATGCAATCTGATATCTTATGTCTCCAAGAAACACATATGCATCCCTTTGAGCTAAATACCTTGCTGCAGAATTTTGATAGCTTCTCTGTACATAACATACATGGCATAGCAACTTTAACCAAGAAACATTTACTCATGTCAAAAACAACACAACATGAAACTTCAAATATTGAAGCTATCACATTAACAGTAATGCTATCTAACAATGAACTCAATGTTTGTAATATTTATTCAAGACTTGCAACTACCATAGATGAAGTAATTGTAATCTTGCAAATAATTATTGGGTCCACAAATTTAGAAAACATGTTGTACATTTTAGGCGATTTTAATGTCAACATGTCTTCAGAAAGCAAAAGAAAAAAAATGATTCACAGTTATTTGCAGCAGAACAACATACAATTTATGTTGAACCAACAACACAACATGGGAAAATCAGTCATTGATCACGTTTGGTCCAATATGGCCACAAATATATGCTCTATCTATATATCAGAAGCATATTGGACTGATCACAATCCAATTTTCCTAAAATTGCATGTTGCACAATAGACAAATTCAACTTTAATGAACTTATAGCCTTATATCACCTTTATGCATTGCAATGTCTTTTCCAATGCTATATCCATTATTTGTAGGAGATCTATGGATGAAACTAAAAGACAGTCAAAGCAAATACAAACTACACAAGAAGAATCAACACAACGGTAAAGTGCTCATAGTATTATTCCTTCATACTCATTCACCCAAATCACAAATATTTGAATAACATTGTTCCAATTCTTTGTAGGACACCAAAAGATGTATCAAAAAGATAAGCAAAACAGGTGCAAATTGCACAAGAAGAGTCAGCACAATGGTAAAGTACTTGGTTCTTCATTGTATCGCCATTTTCCCAACTTGCTAATATTAAATTAGCATTCAATTGACATTATCCTTGTTCCTTGTAGGACAAGAGTCAAGAAACCTAAGATCGTTTCAATCGAACAGCTAAATGCAAAAAGAGCTAGAGACACCTTCCAAGGTGATGTCCTTGTTGTCTACAAAGCAACATTGGATAAGGCCAACAAAACATGGGAAATGCTATGTGCTGATCTGACAGATCACAAAGCAGAAATGACAATCACGTTAAATGTTAGTGGAAACCTTGTGTATCAACATGAGCCTAAAATAGTCCCAAGATCATCTATTTCAATCTCAGATTTCCAAGTTGCACCTAGAACAGATTATGACAGAGGTGACTGTGATTGCATTTTGATTTTAACAGACATGAGCACCACTGAAAACATCCCCTGCCTCTGTCAAGAGTACAAATTCATCCCAAGTACGACTATCAACCAATTGCTAACAACTGTAAATGAGTACCCAGCTGGCACAATAGCTACGCTGGTAGTTGGTGCCAGAAAAATGG
>VDFB02208504.1:0-10583 GCA_007258455.2 Sequoia sempervirens | reverse complement strand
CTATTTTTAGCAGTATAGTTTGATCACGTGTAGAATCACTCCCTGGTTCGCCAGCTTCAGGTGGTTCGTGAATCGGACGTTTCTTGAGGGAGTTATTAATATTTGATTGATTAATTAAATATTAATTAAATGGAGCATATAATATAAAGTTATAATATTTTTATATTATAACTTAAGTGAAATATTGGAAGGGGTCGCCCATCATGGAAGGGGACGTTTTTAATTATATTTTATAATTAAAAATTTGTCCGGAGACTATTAAAATATTAAAATAAAAAGTTCAAATTTATTTTAATGATCCCTAATTGAGGAAAATCGCACTTTTCAGAGAGTATAAGGTTTTGCATTGAAATTTGAGCTCATTATGTTATTGATTATTGAAAATTGAGCAAGTCTTCTTCCAGAGCACGGAAGCCAAGGGTTTCAGTCTCAGAGCATTGGGGAACGAGCCATCTCCAATGAAAGCAATTCAGAGGTTGTGAAATATCATCCGATTTATTGCCAGGCAAAGAGATTTCTTCATTCAGAAGAAATTACAGAGCATTCAGAGATCATTTACCTTCAGAGTTTTTGTTAGGGTTTCATCCAGGAGGTTTCTTCATCAAGGCGTCTATTTTATTGAAGTTTGGAGATTCTACAGAGGGCCGTACTTCTTCATTTATTGCTGCTGCTGCTACAGCCGTACTTTCTACAGCAGATCCGCACCATCAAAAGGCCGTACCTTTCAGCCAATGCAAATCGCCTTCTTTTTTCATCATCTGGTCTCATCTATTGGGGCGCAAATACCAAGGGACTCTTTCTGGAGCATCTGACAGAGGAGGAAAAGACTCAGCTGAAAAGCCGTACCAGTTCTTCTTTATTTTTTCATGCGCCTGTAATCAGCAATACCAGGTTTTCTATTTGCAATCATATGGCCTCTTTTTAACTTGCATGTAGTCAGATCTATATTGTAATAAGTCCAGTGAATCAATAAATGATTAGCCAGCATTAGATCTCGTATTTCTATCCCATATTGGCATTATAGCATTTTTATTGAATTAATTATCAATTTATGTCAAAATCGCAATTTCCTTTATTCATGTATAAAACCACAAAAAAACCAAAAAACTTCAGAAAAACAAACAAAAACAGTCAGAATCAGAAGACAGGGGAAACTAGGGTTTCTACAGAAACTCCCTATAAAATAAAAACTAACCTATTATAAACAATAAGTACTTGCTACTCACAATCTTTACAATGGTCTTCTAGAGTGGTTCACATTCATGCTAAATAAAATAAAAAATGTCTTTTTGGATTTGCCTAAAGCGAAGGTTGAGATGCTCTTCAACTTAAAGCAAATGATTTTGCAAATAAATTTATCTACTGCAGAAAATAATTTAACCCAACTAAAGGATGCTTATGATTTTCAATTAAACGTAGAGATCAAAAAACTATAAGTGGAACAAGATAGGATTGAAGAAACACAAACATTAAGCATGGAAGCATTACAAGTGAAGCTGCAAGACTTCTTTCTATAACAATTGTAATACAAAGTTTTAAAAATTATCCAATTGTACTCAATGCAAAACAATTGGACATCGAAACTTAGAACTTGTTAAACAACACTTTCAGCAATATGCAAGCTTAAAAATCACTAGTAGAAATGTAAGTACAAAGGGCACTTATTTATACTATTTACAAAGCATTGCATTAAATTAAATGAAGAAAATTAACTAAGCTTCTACTCTAAGAAAAGCTTGATTGTATAAATGAAAGCTTTATTACATATTATTTTATCTACTAATGATAAAACTAAAACATGTGACTACAAGTTAGACTAACAATACGAATTATTACAAACTATCACTTTATGTTTACATCTCTCAAATGACAAGAGATTGAAAAGTAGATGATCTAAAAATAGCTAACTCCCTAAAAAGCTCCTTGCATTAAAAATAGAGATCACTAAAAATAGTACAATAGCTCTAACTGAAAAGAGCAAATCCTAGAATATGCTCTTTTATTTGAAAAAGGTGACTACTAAAAATAGCATGAGCTAAAATAGATTTCTAAATATCGAGACTACTAAAAGTAGCAAGGACTATAAATAGAAAATCACAAAATATGTTATTTTCAACTATTTTTAGCATGTGCTGAAATAGACTTCAGGATAGGTGGGTTTGGATAATTTTGATGAAGCTTTTCCCCTATTCTAATCATGGCAGATATTTTGAAAACGCTCTAAAGTTGTTATTCATGATGATACAAAACACTCATACTCAAATTTTCCACAGTGCCAACTTCGTGATTGAAAAATGACTTATTTATTATATGAGCTTGTCTCAAGTTTCCAAGATGAAGCAAATAAACATTATTGGCAAAGCCACAATGACTCATGTGAAAGGAGATTTACTTGACATTCATCACCAAAAAGTGCACCTAGAGGAATATATTATTACATTCATTACCAAACATGTGCCTAGAGGAACTTTTTATTACATTCATCACCAAAAAGAACTCATAGAGGAACTTTTCACTACATCCATCACCAAAAGGTGTGTCTCAATATCAACATTCAAACTTTTTCATGCGAAGAGCAACTTTACAAGTTGTTTGACACTTTTTATGATGATTTGGTGGAAATTTTTGATAGCAAAGCCACCCAAAAGGTGTGCATGCCTTTTAATATTTTTAACTTGATTTTGAAGTTGGCAATATTGGTGTGAATAAATGCCTTGTACTAGCTAATTCATAGTACGGGGACTTATTCACATGTTAAGTTTACTTAGGTCCTAGGTGTTTTTGTAGAAGTCTTAGTTGTCTAGATAAGATCTTATCTTATCTTATCTATTTGAATTTTATTTAATTCTAGTTACCTAGGTCATTTAATATTGTTGAGGTAGTTGTCTCATTGTATAGGATTAAGACACATGTCAAGATCTTGTCTAGTCCTATCTCACACCTTGCCTTTATAAGCATGGCCTCTCATTTACATTACATATTCAATCTTTTAATCTTGTATCCATTATCATAGTAAGCTATTCTTGCCATTTTCTCTCGTGTGGAAGACATTTTGGTCTAGAAACTGTTCCTAGGGGTGTTGGGAGTCACCATCAACTCCTACATGGTATCAAAGCTCCAGTGTTACAGATTCCTTCCTAGATCTCAGAGTGATTTGTGGATGAGATTTCTTTAGGTGCAGTTTGGGGAAAAACGAACCTCACAATTGAGTCCAGAAGGCCTAAAAACCCCTATTTTCATATAAAACGCTTTATATTTGAGCGAAAAAAATTTCAAGCCATTTTTGGAGGGTTTGGTGAAAATCTGCAAGCAGGTGTTCGTACAATCTGTACAGTGTACGGACCCATACCATTTGTACTAAGTCATACCTACGCTAAATCAGATCTAGCATCAACAAAATATTTTGGGCATCTGTGGCATATTCCAAGCGAATATTCTCTGCAATACATTGTCCTACTATGTCAGCATCATGCCATGCTCTGCATCATATATCGGTCACATCGCTATTAATCGATATGAATTGTAGGTTTAAGTTATTAATAGTTTTTAAAAAAGAACTGTCGATGGTTTTCTCGAGGTCACATGGCACATAAGCTTGTGGTTCCCGCAAGGCTACCCCGTACCGACCAGGGCTATCCACCAATGCACGAGGCTTAACACCCCAGTGGTGCACGGAGTTGCCACTGGCCTCTAGCGCCAGGGCACCACCCCACCGCCGCCCACAGGCAACATAAATTTTTTGCCAATCTCCAATGATCAATCATATTGACAACTAGGTGCTAGCCCTATAGGGGCCTAAATTTGACCCCTAAGCCTTAAAGTAGGGTTTTTTTCATTTTGCAATAACTTTCAATCCAAGAGGCCAAATTTTGAAAATGAAATATTTCCGGAAAGCTAGCTCTATGAATTTTCCAATAGTGCAAGTGATTTTTCAGAATTTTTTTGTTTGATGCATGTTTTTCTAGCTTGAAGTCAGATCTTGTTTTTAAGCCTCCAATATCATAATTTTTGGCTCCGAACTCCACTTTTCCTGATTCTTGCGACATCAGGAAGGTATTCAAGAGCACTACAGGTTTATACATGCAATTTTTGCATATTTTTTGCCAAAATTTCAAATTTTCAATTTAAAGCCAAATTAGTACTTTAGCATAATTTGTTGTAAGTTTGCAAAAAAAGTGCCATTTTCTTTGGCACAAAGGGGTTATTTGTTTGTATTGTGTAATGTCCCCGTTTTTAGCACTTCACTTTTCAGTGATCGATAGCCTATTCCCAGTGTGCTGTCGGCTAGTCAGTGGCAAAATTAGGGTTTCGCGTTTTGGAGGATGCTTTTGCTCGAGGTTGGTTGTTTTAATGGCGGATTCTTTCTGGGTTTTCAGAGAGCTTCGCAGTGGTATGTTTTTCTTGGCATTCCGAGCACTTTCTGGAATTTATTATTTTTAGTAAATTCTATTTCTGGCAGTGGTCTGTTGGTTTCGACACGGTTGGCTTTCTAATTCAGACTGATCAGTTGGCTTACTCATTTTTGGCTTTGGGGCACAATTGGAGAGATAAGTCGAATTATTTCAATTAAGTCATGTTTTAATGTTATATTTTAACATTGACCCCCTTGGCCTAGCAACTTCACTTTAAGTTGTTTTTAAAAGATGTTCTTTTTGGGTGGCGCTTCATTGAAGGAAACTAATTATATTTCTTATAAAGAAGTTTAATTCAAGCATAAATTGGACGCCAACTTCAAGGAAGAAATAAAGTGATATTAAAAGTCAAAGTTGTGCTTGGGAAAGTGGGACGCCACCTATTGGAGAATTAGGGTTTGATTCAAAAAAGAAGATTAGGGTTTCGAGACGGGTCAACTGGAAATTATAAAAGGAAGCCATTGGTTCTCTTTGAATCATCTTTTGTCTACGTGAATGTGCCAGACCTTTTCACACATCGCCCCTATTCAAGATGGGGACCCCTAATTGCTCCATTCTCGTCTTTTGGCTTTGGTTCTTGGTCTCTCTCTCTCTCCGCCTGTCTCTTTTCTATGGTCTGCTTTCCGGGATTTCTCCGCCTTTGAGCTTAAAACGCGAAAATTTGGCTAAGTCTGAAAATTAGGGTTTGAATCTCTCCTAGTCAGTCTGAGGTCGAGTAGGGTGAATATATTGAAAATTGAGCTTAACATTGTTGTCAAGATAGCCTAGCCGGTTTACCGATTTTCACCGATTCGAGGTACTTACTTCATTTTTGGTAAGTGTGAAATTACATGCACCGCCGCAATTATTTTGAGGATCTCATTACCACACAAATATATTCGCATGCTTCATGCAAATTGAGACGGAAACAAACAACTTCATTGGCTTTAAGTACCGTCTCGCAGACGTAATTTCAGAACTGGGATGCAGTAGTTTTTGCATGTATGCATTATTCCTTCTGGTTTTTCGAGACCTTCGCGATGGTGGTATGCAAAACGCGACAACTTTCTCGGGACCAATACCGAGGCTATTTTTAAGGTTTTGCATGTCGGTTTCCTTTGCATAGTCTGATGATTCCTCGATGGTTTTCTCGAGAGCTTCGTACAAGGAGCGTAAATCCATCACCAAGAAGAACTTGCTATTTTTAGCGTGTATATACCGCCGCCAGATAGAATCACAAGTTTCCATCGCGCGAAGCGCTACCGTGTAAACGAGCAACAGAGTTCATTTGATATGCATGCGTAGCTTAATTAGGTTTCACCTTCTGACCTGGGCAAGAGGCATAAAAGCCGGAATTTTCGAAAACCGTGTAAACCACCGCGAACGCGATCCTTCGTGCTATCTCACGGTGAATTTTGAATAATGAGCACTTTACTATTTATAGTAAGTCAATTTTGGAAACCGCTAAAAATAGTAAACTCACAAGACGCTGTCACCGACAGTCACGCGGTGAGGAGCCACCATTAAAATTCTTCGCTGATCTGAGCAGGGAACTATCGGCTAGCGCCAGCTGCCATTTACAGCAAATCATCTTCTAAAACATGCTAAAAATTAGCGTGGTAATTGCGCGGCGCATGTGATAATGAGAGGCTGCGAGGATCCGGTTTAAAATTTCATGGCAATCTGAGCTTCCGAAGTGTGAAAATCAAGAGGCTTACTATAAATAGCATGACATGAAGCAAGTTGGTGAGGTGGAAGCAGGAAAAATTTTCTAAGGCAAAGTTTCATCCACTTGCCTAGGTAAAATGCGCCCTCAAGGTGAAAGCATAAGAAAAATTTCTAAGTCTGAGACTTCGTTCACCTCCTAGGCCAAAATGCGCCCAAAACAAGTGAGTCAAAGAAGTCAATGATTTCTATCCTGAAGGCATAGTAAAATGCGCCCAAGTTGAGAGAGTTGATGGCAAAATTTTCTAAGTCTGGAGTTCATCCTCCACCACCCCCTAAATGCGCCATCCTTCATGCAAGTTCAAATGCGCCCAGCAAGCAAGAAGGTCAAAAGGTCAACAAAGTTTATCCTCCTCACATGTTGAAATGCGCCCACCTCATAAGGAAGTCAAGAAAAATTGCTAAGTATGAAATCCATCCTCCTCAAAGGGCAAAATGCGCCCATGTTTCAAGAGGGTCAAAGCAAAGTCAACTTTTTCATCCTCCTACATGGGCAAAATGCGCCCAAAACAAGGCATGTAGAGACGAAAACGGAGAAGGTGAAGAGTCACATGCAAGGCGTTTGAAGTTTAAAAAATGGCTAAGTTAAAATTTCGTCCTCCACCTGCAAGAAAATGCGCTCAAGAAAGAAGAGGGTCAACTAGTCAAAGATTCTTATCCCTCACCTAGGTGGAAGTGCGCCCAAGATGAATCAAGTCAACAAAGTCCAAGAGTTTTGTCCTCCTCACCCCTCCAAATGCGCCCAAGTTAGGAGGGTAAAAGTAAATGCGAGGTGGTGAATAGGGTGAAAGATATTCCAAAGCATGGTAAAAGGTGGTAAGTGCTAGGCGTTTTCCTTCATCAAGTGCTAAATGCGCCCAGAGTGGAAGGTGTTGAAGATGTTTTCCAAGCGCCTAAGGTGGTGAAGTGTTAGAAATTTTTTCAAGGGTGATGAATGTTATAAGGTGGTAGAAAAAGTTCTAAGGCGTGGTTTCAGATTTCTTATAAGTGCTAAGCGCCCAAGTTGATATGTATAAGAAAAAAATATTACCAGGTGATGGAGGTGTTGCCTGGGCGTTGGAAATGAAGACCTCTAAGCACAAGGCGAATATCTTCCTTCAAACACAAAAAGCGCCTAAGATGTTGAGTGGAGAAAAAAAAATATATATATATATATAATCTCTCTAAGGCGTTAAAATTTTAAATAAAATTGCCTTGCAAGTGTGGAGTTAAATATAAAATGGTGAGTGGCAAATCAAGTGTACCAGGCGTGAAAGAAAAATTTTCTAAGTTGATGAAATGAAATTTTCTCTCGCAGGCAAGGCAGACATAGTTGAATAAAAATTTTAAAGGCAAAATTTTCACAAGAGATGATTTAAAAAATTTCTAAGGCACAAAATATTTCTTCCTTAGAAAATAATGCCTAGAGCCTCGGTGGTGGAGTTTTTTTTTTGGAATGATAAGTCACCGAGGTGAAGCCTGAAAACGCCAAATGACGGTTGATAAAAATTTCTCCATAACAGGAAACTTTCATAGATGCAAAGAACTTAATTTAAATTTCACAAGGAAATAATTTCTGGCGTCTGTAACGAAAAATAAAATGAACCCGTTCGTTGGGCACCCATGGGTTCGATGCGTTCTGGAGAAAATTTTCTTCTGGGTATCGAAGATTATCGATGAAGAGTTGATTTTAAGGTCTTCCACAGCTTGTCGAGGATTCTGGGATGAAGATTTTAAGTGGGCACCAGGTTGATGAATTTCCTAAGGGAAATTCGAAAAATTTTCTAAGGCAAGGTGAAGAAAATGTGTTTTAAGGTAAAAATCCCTAGGACGATGAATTTGAAAGAAACTGCCTAGGTGAATTTGCTTCAATCCTTCGTGAAGATAGTTTACTTGAGCCAAAAATGAATAAAATCGAGGTTATCAGAGCTCCAGCAGGTGAAATGAATTTCTTGAAGATGCAGATGTGTTGAAAGTTTGTCTAAGGCATGAACTTGAACACGAAGTTGGCGATGAACGCTTGGAGATCAAAGCATGAAAATCAGGTAAGTCGAATTTATATTGTGAAGTGTTCTAATACTCTTCTCCTTGCTTGTTTTGCAGGAGGAACGTCGAGATCAAGCGATGGTGGTTTAAAGTGATGAAGCAAGTGATTCAAGATAACATCTCAACCTCGAAGGAAGAAATTTGCAAGAAAATGGCTAAGTGTTGAAGAAATGTTTTCAAGATGGAAGCTCGAACAGAGGTCAAAGAACAACGCCAAGAGAGAAGATCAAGGATAGTGTGAACGCATCTACAAACGAAATCTTCTAGAAGGAATAATGGACATTATGGCTCATTTATTACCCCACTTTCCTTTGTGGCGGTTTTTAGGGCAAATCTTGTTTAGGGCTGAGGTGGCACGATTCTGGCCACTCTATTGATTGTAACCCTAGCCGTCTTTTGGGACTTGGCTAGCTATAAAAGGGGGAGTCCCCCTCATTTGTAATTAATTAGATTAGAAGCAGAGTTTAGAGGAGTAGAGAGAAGTTGATAGAATAGAAAGTAAAGTAGTGTAGATTGAAAAGGAAGGAAAGTCTTCCCTTTGGATACTTTGTAAGAAGTTGTCGTGTATGCATTCATAATAAAAGAATTTTTCATTGATGGTGAATCCTTCTTTGTTGTGAATAGTTGTTGAGGCTTCTTCGTCCTTCCAATTCACGTAGCATCTTTCAAGTAGCTTAAAGTAAAATAGTTTTCATTATCATGCAAGTAGATGTTAGTTGTGGACTTGTGGTGTTAATTGAGGCAACTTCATTTTTATCCATACCACTAGCGGCTTGCTGACGGCAGGTTTGCCTTGTGTGGTCAACTGGAAAACTTTACAAACTTAACTTCGATTGTGATTCATGTGTTTGTATGCGTCGTTCTGATGGTGCTTACATGTTGAGTTATAATTTGAAAACCTTTTGTCACTCCCTTGAAGATTGCACCGACTTTGTGTAAGTTGTCCAACGTGAGGGGGAGCAGAGTCTGGTCGAAGTCTGTCAAGATTGATCCCACGTCCCGTCCTTAGATAGAAGATAAACTCCTTAGGCCCTACACTCTTTTAAAATTCAGTTCATTTCTGGTTAGAATTAGGAAACTTGTGCTCACATGCCAAATCATTTGAATTACGCGAAAACCCTTAGTCTGCTGTCTGCTGTTGACTGTCGAACAATTGTGTAAGTCCCCTTGACATACCAGCAAAATCACATCGAGCCAAACTGAGCCTATTCGCACTTAAGGAACCTTGGAGTTGAAAGCATGATCTTACTCGCAATCTTAGCATGCTGAATACTTTGTTCAAGAGAGGATAGACAACTGCTAAGACTTTTATTCCCTGTTGAAAGTACCAAAACCACCGCCACCGTATCGTTATACGCCGACATTGGATTGCTTCGAGGAATGAAGGCCTCCTAGCTTGGCTCTTCTTCTTGCTTGAAAAACAGCAACTAGTTGAGAGGGTCAAGTGTTATTGATTTGTTTTTTCAGTTATAGTTGGTTTCCTATCCTTCGTAGTTGAGTTTTATCATTTCCTGTCAATTCCAGAGTTGCTGGTCATGACTGCTGAATGTATATTTCTGCTCACAAGTCTCAAATCTTAAACATTCTCATTCTGGGTATTGTCTCATTGTGTTTCCCTGTTAGAGGCGCCCCTTCATGAATATTTGCAGATTTTAATACGAAGTTTATGATTTTATAATGCAAATTCGTCATTCCTTGAAGGCCGTACTTTCTGGAGTGCCTTGGGATTCGTGTCAGTAATTAATAACCACTTTTAGATGCCATTTCTTATTACTAAACTAGGCGCCATCTTCTTGAGGGTCCTTTGCATCAAATTTGAGATCATTTGGGTGGGAAATGAGAGAGTTATGAGCATTTTGACAAGGATCTGTGTTGCTGGTTATATATTTTAAAGTGCAGGTCTGTCATAATCTGATTTGAGAAATCTGCATTCTCCTTCTTGGATTGGTGTTAGGAAAGTGTTAAAGGCTTTGTAAAAGATTCCTTGTTGTTGCAGCAATTTGAAGAGCTCTAATACTTGATCTTGCAGGCATTTAAATATTCATTGTAAGCTGAACAGTAGTACTGTCAGCATTTCTCTCAGTCTTACTTTACATTCTGTATACGCTATTGTATTTCTTTATATCTCCGTCATATGGTAGCTCCCATTCCGTCTCGGGTTGGAAAGCACATTCTTGACGTCGAGTACTTCAGCATTCTAGCTTATTTCCCTTATTAGCATTGTAATTCTTAACACTCCACCATATGGTCGCCTCCTTTCCATACTGGATTGGGTAGCACATGCTTGGTGTTGAGTTTGTTTCCAGTACTTGTAGCATAGAAGATCCTCCGACCATACGTTCGTCCTTCGCGGACACATTCTTGGTTAGAGTTACCTCCAGTTGCATTTTGTTTAAGGCACTGACGATCCTCTTGCCATATGACAGCCTCTCTTGTTGAGAT
>VDFB02208502.1:0-11036 GCA_007258455.2 Sequoia sempervirens | reverse complement strand
GATAGGCTGTTGATATAAGGTTGACTGACATGTCTGCAACTGATCAAGAGTTTGATTTTGTGTTCAATGGTTCGTTGTTTCGATTGTGATTTTACGATTGAAGCTTGATTTTGTTGCTTGCTATGATTGTTTCTGTTTGCGTTGCCAAAGGATGAAGGTGATGGTCAGTTTATTATGGATGATTGATTATTGTGGGTGAAAGCGAAATGAGGCGGATGAATTTTTTGCCGAAATATTTGGATGTTTTTTGGCCCGTTTGTAGAAATGTTTTGAGGCTGTTTTTGGATTTTGATGTTTTTCAAATGTTTTGGGGTTTTATGAGATTTTACAAATGTTTTGATTTTTGATTTTTCGAATTTTTTGGATTTTGTGTTTTTTCGAATGTTTTTGGATTTTGATGTCTCGGGGGCTGATTGAAGATTAGCCTTGCCTACGTTTAAGCTCAGAGATGACGTAGTTCGGATTTCAATGTTTTTGATGTTTTCTGTTTTCAAGTTGTTTTTGGATTTTGATATGATTTGGATGTTTTTGGATTTTTTTGATTTTCTGATGTTTTTGGATTTTCACATGATTTTGACGATTTTGATATGGACATGTGTGACAATATCAGTGCGCTATTTGTGATTTTTGCAAAAAAACCAAGCTAAGGTTGATCGATCAGGTTGATGGATTGATGATGATGATAACATTGTTGAGGATACAAAACAATGCAATGATTTGATTGATTGGGATTGATGATAACATTGTTGAGGATACACAACAATGCAAGGACTGGATTGATCAGGATGGATAATGATAACATTGTCGAGGATACACGACAATGCAAGGATAGTGTTAAGCAACACAAGGATATCCCGAGATGATGATTTTTTTGATTGGATTTGATTGATCATGTTTGATGAAGCTTGGTTTCGAACAAAAGATGTTTTTGATGATTTGATGTGATGTTGAAGGATGCGTTTAGATGCAACTGATAATGATTGTTTTGATCGATTTTCGATGAAAGATGAAGCGTGACAAGGAACATGTTCTCATCAAAATGTGCCATGGGCTAGTGCTACAAATGCTTTGACCAATTTTATTTCATGTTTTCCAATGTTCGAATTGCCACATAAGTTGGAGGATATAGACCAAGATTTATTCTCGAAGCAAGATGTACATATCTGCCCCCAATGTCTAGCAATGTATGGATGCTCGGATAAGTGTATGGATGGATGGATATGGTAAGCACGCAAAGGATGCCAAGGACTATCTTGCGATAAGATAAGGTGTTCGGATAACAAGTGCTCATTTGGATAATGCTTCATGGCTTAGATATGCTGCATAGGATAGGATTTAATGAAAACGACCCATATCAAGATGTTTACCATAAGCAAGCGTAAAATGTGCCCCAAAAATTCATCAAGATCAAGATAACTTGGATGACAGATGCAGATGGATGCGAATGGATTGGATCAATGGTTTATGGATGGATGGATTTATTATGGATGAGATGGATTGAATGCTCAATTTATTATGGATGGGATGAGATGAGATGCTTTCATCTGAACTGGCGCACGTAGATGCTCGATTCCACACATGACGCCTGTTTGCCAGGTTTTCATCATGGTCTTGCCCAAAGCGCCGCCCATGCGGTTTTCACTAGAGGACGATTTTTTTCTTTACTGTTTTCAATCCTTTTTCTGATTTTTTTTTTGGATTTTCATACTTTTTGATTTTTTTGTATTTTTCTGAAAGATTCATGCTAAACCACCTAGTGGTGTTGATGTAGATGCTTCTGTCATAATGTGCCATCGATATCTTGCCTGAAGGAGCTGCTTTGCTAAGATACGTACACTTGAATATAACTTTTGGGATTCTCGATCTACTTTGTTTATACCAGAGTTGACTTTGTCTCTGTGCGTACATCGCGATAAAGTGCCTTCGAATCCTTATGATGAAGGGTCGTGCCAATACATGGTCAATGTAAGAATTGGCTATTATGCGTGGAGGCATGGATGAAGTGCGTTTAGGGATAAGAGATGGATTGGTTGCTTTGGAACCTTTGACTCTCCAAACTTGGGAAGATGAGCAATGATGGGTGGATACGAAGTGTGCGTGGAATTAGGACCAACTGCTTGATATACTTTGTACCACTTGAAAACCTGCTTTTGATTTTGGACATCTTTGATGGATACTTTTCCCTTTTTTATTTTGCCCCACAGTTTCTTTGACTGATGGAGTTTGATAGGGATGATCTTTCTTTGTATTCTTTGGTATCCATGCGTATTTGATTTGTCCATTATGCTTTTCAACTTCTTTTGCTTTGATAACGTTCTTCGTACTTTGATTCAAATCTTTCTTTTGACGTTGGTCCCAATTCATGGATGGGGTGATGGGTGGATGAAGATACATGGCATGGCTGGTTGTAGTATTGACACTAGCTTCATCATAAGGACTCTTCGTGCTCCCTATGTTGATGTTTGCTTGAGATGAAGTTGCCCCCAGTATGGTGATAGTATCACCTTCATGCTTTGATTCTACTTGCTTTGAGATATTTTGTTCAGTAAACGTGCTTTGACAAATGATCACTGTAGATGACATTGTTTCAATTTTTCGCTCTGCTAACTCTGGATTATCCTGTTCTTTCTGACTTGTTTCCTTGAGTGGATAATGTTCGATATCTTTATTCATGATGTCCTCAATCTGAACTTGGGACATGTTTGATCCTGATGTTGACAACTCCATTTGATTGTAGGAGTTAAGAATCTGCTCTTTTTGTGTAACAAAATTTTGTTCTAAATGAAGATCATCTACGTGCCCATTTGTAGAAAGCATCTCATGGGTAGATGGAGGAGTATGGATATGATCATCTTGCATAGATAGGAGAGTGTCCATCAGATTATTGTAGTATCTTGAAGATACAAATTCTTGATCTTGATTAATTTCGAAGTTGCTTTTAACATGCTTTGGATCAAGTTCTTGACATGGGTCAGTTTCAAAGGATGGACTGCTTACAAATGGCTCTTGGATATCTTCATTATGCATGGGAAGTGGCTTAATATCTTCATGATTTTTGAGTGGACTTGGATCAGGTGTTGAGTTGAAGATTCCTTCAATATCGGCAATCATGAGGTCGAAGGATGTCAATATGTCTTGGAAAGGACCATTGCTAGACCTTGGTGAAAGATTCTGATCATGCTTTGGCATAAATTCTTGAGATATGTCCTCTACCTCATTAGGTGATGTAGATACATTTTCAACATGATCACTGGTCGATGCCTCGTTGGATGAAGCGAAAATATCTTTATTGATGGATAGATTTTGAACATTGTTTTCAACAATTGCAATAGAGAGATTTCTAATGTCTTCAACCATAGGGTCAAATGATGTTGACATTTCTTGAATTGGATCATTGTTGGGTATTGTCGATGTATTTTGATCATGATTGAGAGGTGACTCTTGACATATATTCATTTGATCATTGGATGGAGTAGACACAACTTCAAGGTATTCAATGATGGAGTGATCTTGATCTTTGTTCTCAACAGTTGTTATCTTTTGTGTTTGTGCTCGTGTTGGTTGGGTAGCTTGAGAGGTTTGAGCAATTTGAGAGGATTGTTGCACTTGTTGAGCTTGTGTTGCTTGTTGCATGGCTAGATATTGTTGGTATCCTTTTTGAAAAGCAGCTTGTAATGTCACATTGTATTGGATTGATGTGGTGGAAATTGGTGGTGGTGGGGGTGGTGGTGGATTCGAAATCATGTTGGATGTAGTGACAAGTGTTTGAGATACGCTTGGATTGATTGTGGGGGTTTGAGATGTGATGGGCGTGATAGTGGTGTTTGGAATGATTGAAGGGATAGTGATGGTTGGAATAACTGAGGTGATAGGTCCTTGGGAGACCGTATTTTGATTGGTTGGGATCATCATTGTTGCTTGATTGGATACCATCTGTTGGTGCGATGTCGATGGTATATTCAAAGGATTTGACGTGATGGTTTGATTGACGTTAGTTGGATTGAATTGGGTGGCGTGATTGGTGTTAGGTAAAGGGGGAATCCCTAAACCAAGGAATGATGTAGGTAATGGTGGTGGAGATTTCCCTTGGCGCAATGCCTCAACTATTTCCGCAATTTGATCTTGCCAAATTTGTTCTTGATTTTGATCTTGACTCACTTGAGATAGTTGATTTGGCTTGTGTTCAAGTAGTTTTGGCATGCATGTTTGCAGTTTTTGAATGGGATTATGGGAAAATTGACTTTGGATAATGTTCTGATTTGGGATGATGTTTAGATTTGGCATGATAGGATGAACATTGTTGGTATTGGGAATCATTTTTCCAAAGTTTTTCGAGTTAGGATTCATGTTTTGAAAAGTTGCACTTGGTACATCCACATTTGGTTTGTAGGGATTTGGTGGGATGATGTTGCTTGTTTGAAGATTCATGTATTGATTGTTTGATTGGTGGATTTGCAGATTTGGACTTAGATCTATCATTGGGAAATGTGTTCCAAACTTTGACATGGGCATACTCACACTTGTTGTACCATTGATATTTGTCGAAGGCAATGATCCTATGCATGGACTTTGATAATTGATAGGCATTGCAAGGCTTTGAAGATTCAACTGATTTGGATTGCCCAAGATGTATGGATCAAGTTTATATTCCATGTTCTTCTTGTGTTTTGACTTTGTTATGAAAGTGACCTCCAAGGTTCTTAGGATCAATGACGAGATGAAGGATGAAAGGTGAAAATGATATGGATGATGAACGTTTAGGACTTTGGATCAATGCTAGACTTAGGGCTTGATTTTTTTGATTGGTTTGATTTGGATGATGAACTTGTAAACCCTAAGATGTTGGATGTTATCTTTAGGATGAACTTATTCAAAAGGTTTGCTAATTCAATTAGATGTATGAGAAAGGATGCATTACCACACACCTAATTAAACAATTGACTTTGATTTGGTTTAAGGATGTACCCAAGTCTAGAATGATGTTTGCAAAGATCTAAAGGTGTTTTGGTGAGATGGATTGATGAATGTTTGGAAGATAGATGAAAGTTTTGATGATCCTAAGAGACTTAGAGAGACTTTGTTTACTAGGCCAAGGTATTGAAGAACACACTTTTCTCTAAGAGCAATCAAAAGACCAATATGACCAAGAGATATCAAGCACATGTGTGGGGTCCAATTTGTTATCTTTGCTTAGTGTATTCCTTTTACCACAAACACACTCTTGATTAAAGTTTCAAACTAAGATGTCCAATGTCTTAATTTCTTTAAACCCCACAAGATATTTTATGTGGAAATTCAATGAACTTAAGGCAAGGGTTTTCCTATTGTTTACTCAAGAAGACAAATTGAGGTATAATCCAATGCTTAGGAACCTCTACGAACATGAATCCGCAGGGAAAGCAGTAACATATGGATTGAGTCAATGATATTTGTCTTAAAGAGGGTTTGAAATTTTGAGAACCATGTTGAATGTTTGTTTGCAAAATGTTTTCGAATACACACTGTGTTTTCAAACAAAGAATAATTACAAGCCCTATGGATGTGATAGACAATGTTTGTTGAGTCCCCACTTGGACAAGTCCAGCTACGCCTACTTTTAGCGGATGGTTAGATGCTTGACCCCACTGGCTCCCCTCCACGACACTCACTTATACGGGGCAGCCAAGCACCAACACCCATGAAACTCCCATGGCATGCTTTCCATCTCTACTAAAAGCCGTAAAATTGTGGGAGGCTTGAGCAGCGTTCTTGCTCAACAAAGCAGATTAAGGATTTTGGCAAATTCTAACACATAGGTTCTAGTAAGGACTTTCCGTTCGTAGGAGTTGACCCACGTGGAAAGAGTCCCCTTTCGGATCCATCTTGTCGGAGCCAACCGCGTGATTATGGCGTTTAACCAAAATCCTCATTTATATCCCGGCTGGAAATACTCTTGGCTTTAGAGTGTTACCGGTTGAGTCGTCGCTTGGGTGAGTACTTTTTCCCCAAGGCAGGCCCTCTAAGATAAACAAAAGCAAGCAAAGACACAATTCGTAACTCGATCGATCTTTGATGGCACAAAGAAAGAGAATGTACGCGAAAATGCCCCTACTCACACTCGCACAAGATGTTCAATTTTTAAGCCCAAATTGAAGTGTTTCAAAGCAATAAAATGTATTTTGAATGTTTCTCTTGCACCCTAGATCGCACGAAGCGCAAGGGGAGAGGATACGCACTCAAAAGACAATCACTCAAATCAAACACTTGTTCATTTTATACCCTTCAAAGCAATTGTGTGATTCGTTTTAAGCACCAAAATGAAGTGTGAAATTTGTCTTGTTCAATTTTAAACCAAATCGAAAAGCTAGTATGTGTCTAAGGTTCAATTTTAGTCCAACTTTTGAAAAAGAATTGACAATCAAGTTGGCTTAAAATAGAAAACTAAAGCGTAAAATAGAGGCTCTAAGCATTAAAAAATGCTTTGTCAACTTCAAGTTTGATGCTCATTTCTCCAACTCAAATTTGTTTGATTGTTCGATTCTTAGGTGAGAGCCAACTACTACTGTTTCCCAATGCCAACCTGCAATAATTAGAAAACAATCACAAATAAGAAATAGGATATTTTAAGAAATCAATGATAACTTTATGACAATCTAAAGCACACATTGATGATCTCCTAAATGTGTTTGAAGCACCACAAAGGCTACAACGATTAAAATGTGTTTTGTGTTCAAGCTGCACTCAAAATTTAAATGCAATATTAATGAAAAAAACATCGCCCCCACTCCAAGTTGATTTGGGGAAGTCAGCCTCCAAAGAGTGATTAAGTGTTTTGTGTTTTCCAAGCAAAAGAGGACTCAAAAAAAATCTCAAGCAAGATTCGCAGCCTCCATATGCTATATGCAACCTGCAAAGAGTGATTTAGATGAGCATGGAGTTATTTCAACTAATATGAAAATAGCTAGATATCCATCATACCTTGCCACTTGATTAAATGTAAGTAGTCAGACGCCTGCCCCAAGTTACTCCAATTAAATGCAACAGCTAGATAACCAAACACATTGCGCAGGAAAAAAATAATTAAGATTTAGGCTGCTGTCGAAGGAAGATGGTGGGTGTAAGGACATGCTAAAAGTCAAATTGAAAAGTTTTCCAAGTAAATGCAAATGGCAGGTGCAAAGCCGAATCCTCAACCTTTGTCAGCAGTCTCTCCAAGTCATTAAATAAATGCGTTGAACCTAAATATGTCAAGTCAGAAAACAAATGATTTTGTTTGACTTAATCAACCACCATAGTAGGCTTTGAATTTGCAGTGAAGTATGTGACTGGAAAAGCACAATTTGGCATGGAGTGACTTTGCAAACCGCTCCCAAACATATCTCACACAGATAATAGCTTGGACATTTGTGTATAGACAAGACACAAACTTTTTGAAAGAAATCTCCTAAGTGACGTGTTCTCAAATAGAGCAATGATTGAATGACATGCATAAAATAATGGATCTGCTGAAAAGGCTTTAGAAATTCTTTCAAGTAAATGCAATCTATTATCAGGTGGCTTCAGTTCATCCTGTGCAACAAGAGCCTTCATGGGTGCTTCCTACTCAATCTCAGACGGTAGTTACATCTGCAATTGTCAGTGCTCCTCTAACGTCATCAGCACTAATTGCTACCTCTGTTGTGGCTACTGTGAGTGAGCAAGTGGGAGAAACCTGAGGAATACGCATTATTTGAGAAACAACAGCAGCAAGCACAACTTCAGCAAGCAACATTGACAAAGCCGTATTCTGGATCTGTCTTTGTATTATTTGTTTCAAATCCAAAGCAAAGATTTAAGATTTGAAGCAAGCAATAATAATGAAAACAACGATTTTTAATCAAGAACTAAGTTGTAACTGTTCTGCTGATAAGACGCAATATTTCATGACAAATATCAATGATATCAATGAGAAACATGACCATGTTTAATAACAGAAGCAGTTTGTATTTGTATCGCTGGAAAAACAATAATACTTAATGACAAACAATGACAGCTTAAACCGTAGCCGAGGTAATTAAACTGAGATATAAAATATCTGAGAATTCGCGCATTAATGCAACACAAGGCATTCAAGACCATTTACCTTACTCAATGCTTAGAAACCCTCTTGCAAAGACTTCAAGTCGTTGTCAGAAGCAATCCTCCACAAAAGAGGTTAGATGCATTCGCTGGGATCCCGTGTCATGAGAAGTCACAACCATCAATGTCAGATAGCATAATTACTGAGATGAATACAATACCTAATGACAGCCAACGATGAGAAGGACAGCGATATTGATGGCAAACAAAAGACTTTTCCTGATGCAATTAATCCCCAGATAAAGAAAGGAGACACCCAATCTCCTGTAGCGCCACTATTTACTCCTCCAAGTCTGACTATCATACTCGATTAATATTTCCAGATAAAAGAGGCTCTCTTTTATTGACTGTGATCACCAGTATGAGGAGGCGATATGCTATGGGACGTAAGAGGGCTATATGATATGGATTTCAATAGAATGCTTATGCGAATGTTGATCTCATTGAATGCGTTGATTACTGCGTAGATGGACTTGAACAATGCTTAAGAAAATTTCAAGCAAAATCGTTTGGTAGGCACGTCCATCAGTACTTCCCTACAACCTACGTGAATGCGCAAATATCAAAGTGTTTGACCAGCAAAAACAAAAGCTAAAATCTGTCAGTATTGAGAAGTGCAACAAAGTGTGTGGATCCCCACTAAAACCGCGCAGGGAACTCTCTCATTCCTGATGTTATATATGCTCATCAAAGTGGTGCGAAATCCCTTCATCAGAGCTGTCGTTCAGGTCGGGGACTTTGATACTTTAGGCAGAGACACCAAATGTAGTATCCCAGCGTTGATTTTGGCATAAGATGAAGACGCCTAAAGGTCTTTTGTCAGGTAATATAGATGGAAATGCCGTGGTGGTTTTGTTTAGCAAAAACTAGAAGAAGTCTATGAGCTTTCAGACAGAATTCCTCAAGAAAAAATATGGTATGGGGGAATGCGGTGACTGCAGGGTACATACAGATTGGATTTGCTGAAAAGGCTTTAGACACTTTCAATCAAAAACTGAGTTTCACAGTCTTTCAAATAAAACCAGCCTATGTAAAGTCGTGCCCCAATATAGTCTAAAAGAACTTTAAAACTAAAGCAAATGGCAGGTGTAAAACCACCCATTTTTTACGAGCATCCTCTTTGTTTTGAAATTACTCTGATTTACTGTCCATTAGTGAGAAAACAATGCTATGAATAATGAAAGAAAAACAATGCTATTGATGATGGCATTTTGCTCACTTAACTAACAGAATTTCACAGAGAGCAATATTTGACTTCCTTCGCAATTATCTAGCAATAGGGAAAGTAGCTTGATCAATGATAATTTGGCTCAATTAGACAATATGTATCATAAATCAAAATTTCAGATAGCATTCTCATAAAATAATAGTCTAAAATCTCAAAATACTGCCCTCCTTCTAGCGCCATAATGTGGATGCTAAAATCTGCAATATGGTTAGTTTAAAACACCATTTTAACATCCCTATGAAATAATGAAACACATCAATCATGCAATAAAAAATGGAACAATAGAAACTAAAGAATGCATATGAAAGACATGATCCAACTCTATCTCATAGTGGATTGGTGTCACATGTGCTAGTGACCCTTTCCCAATCCTTGATTGATAAGCTTAGATGATGAAATTGCTATAGATGATGGAGATGATAAATGGACAAGATAACTTCTCAAAGAGAATGACCTTGCATCAAGTTGTGGAGGATTTGCTTGAGGATGAAGCCTGTATTTAAAGATTTTCAAATGCTGAATGTTGAAGAGGGACCAATGTGGGATTAAGATTCTGCCAATGAGAGAAGGACACTTGTCATCATGTGATTGGTGGATGGTTGTGCAAGATTTGGGAAGAGTGCCCAAGAGGGGGAAAATTTGAATTCAAATTTTGCCATAAATGCTGAGAGGGGGACAAGGAAAAACAGCAATAAATGTCCTGTTTGACTTGTCATGTTGAGGGAAAATGAGGTTTTAATAAATCAATAAAATTGATTTATTGTGCAAGTGGCTAGATCTAGATAATGCAAGTGGGATGTGATTAGTATTAGATCAAGATTAGATGATGGTTATGCCGATTAATGCTGATTAGATGATTTGACTTTCAAGACTTTGATAATTGATTTATTTAAATCAGAAAATGATGGAAAATGTATGATTTGGATTTGATTTAAATAAAGTCCCCGATTTATTTTGATGAATGGAATATGATTATGCATGATGTAAATTTGGACGTGTCTACAACATCATTTTATGGATCGTGGGTGGGATGAAAGTGTTTCTGGGGTGTTTCAATTGTGGGTTGGATGGGTGGGTTGGTTGGTGTGTTGTTCGATGGTATTTGTATGTTCTATCGAGCTAGGTAGGATTCCACCTGCTTTTGTATGAACAATGCTTGTTATTGATCTTGTTGTTATTGCGCCAAGATTTGTGCTTGCCGTTTCGCTTGTTGTTGTTCCAACAACGCTTGTTGTTGTGCTTGATGTTGTTCCAACAACACTTGTTGTTGGGCTTCCAATTCTGCTACTTCTTGCTACTCTTGGTATCGCTTTATTGCTTGTCGATATGCTTGCAATTGCACTGCTTGTATTTGTGCAAGAAGTTGTGCCTGTGCTTGTGCTTGTTGTGCTTGGTATTGGGAATTTTCCTAAGCTTGGGCTTGTGCTTGCGCTGCTTGTGTTTGGGCTTGTGCTTGTAATTCTTGCAATGATTGAGTGGCTTGGGTGGCTTCTTGTTGTTGTTGTTGCAATAAAGCTTGGGCTTGTTGCGCTTGTAAGGTGGCTTGGGCTACTTGGGCAATTTTTGCAACTTGAGCGGCTTGTTGAGAAACTAGTTGTATGGCTTTTTGTTTCTACACTTGTTGGAATCCCCTTTGAAAAGCAGCTTGCAATGCCGCATTGTATTGACTTGTTGTGGTGGAAGTTGTGGTGGTGGGGTGGTGGTGGTGAAT